>LSYV01000003.1:2186591-2265436 GCA_001584585.1 Gonium pectorale
GGCCGTCGCGGCACGCGCTGCTACACCGCCGCTTGCAGCCCCTGTGGCCGTGGCCGTTCCCGCCCAAGCGGCCAAGGAGCAGCCGGCCCCTACTCCGGCGCCGGCGCCCCCTGCCAACACTGCCAAGCCGCCTGTGAAATTCCTGTTCGGCAGCCAGACCGGCACTGGCCAGGAGATCGCGCGCAACCTGGCGGCGGAGGCGCTAAGCAAGGGCTTCAACGCCTCCGTCACGTCGCTGAATGAGCTGGGCTTTGCGGCAGTTTCTGCAAAACAGACGCCGCTGTTGGTCATCGTCGCCTCGTCCACAGGCGATGGAGACCCGCCAGACAACGCCACGTCGTTCTTTACGGCGATGCGCCGCAAGCCGCCGCCCGGCGAAGCTGCATCTGCTGCGCCGCTTGCGGGCGTCCGCTTTACGGTGCTGGGCTTGGGCGACTCCAACTACACGCGCTTCATGTACGTGCCCCGCTCCATCAAGAACCGGCTGGCGGAGCTGGGTGCCGCCGAGTTCTATCGCTGCGCCGAGGCGGATGAGGTGGAGGGTATTGAGGATGTGGTGGAGCCCTGGACCGACGGGCTGTGGCCGGCGCTGGAGGCTGCGGTCAAGCTGCTGGCACAGGTGCGAAGTGCTCCGGATTTCGTCTGACTGCAGGGCTGCCTGACGATATCGTGTGCTCTTGCTCAAGGGAGAAGATCTTTTCATGCCAGGGGCCGGATTAGAATGCCTCGGAAGAACATATGTGTGTCGGTTCGCGGGACCGTTAAGGAGAGCTCGATGGACGGCTTGCGGACAGGCATGCTACTTTCCTCGATGATGTGTCGTTGTTGGCGCCGTTGGCTTGCTTACCAGGAGCCACTTACTGTGGAGACCGTCGAAGAGCCCGCAGCGAGTGCTGCTGCCAAGCGGACCACTGCCCAGGACCCTGCAAGCAGTGCGCCAATAGTGGACGCTGCGGCAGTGGCAGCTACGGCGAGAGCTGCGGAAGAGGCTGCAGCGATGGCGGCCGCAGAGGAGTCAGCAGCAAATGCGGCCGCAGCGGAGGAAGCAGCGGCTAAAGCGGCGGCCGAAGAGGCTGCTGCGATGGCGGTCGCAGAGGAGGCAGCGGCTAAGGCGGCCGCAGAGGAGGAAGCAGCGGCTAAAGCGGCCGCCAAAGAGGCTGCTGCGATGGCGGCCGCAGAGGAGGCAGCGGCTAAGGCGGCCGCGGAGGAGGCAGCCGTGAAGGCGGCCGCGGAGGAGGCAGCGGCGATGGCGGCCGCGGAGGAGGCAGCGGTGAAGGCGGCCGCGGAGGAGGCAGCGGCGATGGCGGCCGCGGAGGAGGCAGCAGCGAAGGCGGCCGCGGAGGAGGCAGCAGCGAAGGCGGCGGAGGAGGAGGCAACAGCGAAAGCGGCCGCGGAGGAGGCAGCAGCGAAGGCGGCCGCGGAGGAGGCAGCCGCGAAGGCGGCCGCGGAGGAAGCAGCGGCGAAGGCGGCCGCGGAGGAGGCAGCGGCGAAGGCGGCCGCGGAGGAGGCAGCAGCGAAGGCGGCCGCGGAGGAGGCAGCAGCGAAGGCAGCCGCGGAGGAGGCAGCAGCGAAGGCTGAGGCGGCTAAAGCTGCGGCCAGAGAGGCTACGACGAAGGCCGCGGAGGAGGGAGCAGCGAAGGCAGCAGAAGGTGACGCTGCTGCCAAGGCAGCGGCGGAGAAGGTGGCAGCGGATGAGGCAGCAGCGAAGGCCGCAGAGGCAGAGGCTACGGAGATGGCGGCATCAGAGGATGCTGCCGCCAAGGCAGCGGCGGAGGAGGCAGCGGCGAAGGCAGCGGCGAAGACAGCCGCGGAGGAGGCAGCGGCGAAGGCAGCAGCGGAGGAGACAGCACAAAGTAACGAAGATGAGCCGGACCCGCTGCTGACACCGTCGGATAGCATCAGCCGCTCTGTTTCGCCCAGTGTTGTGGGCCATGGGTCGCCAGCGGAGAAGGTGCGGCGGGCAGCCGAGGTGGTCAAGAAGGCGCACGATGCTGCTGAGGCGGCACGGAGGTCAGTTGCGGAGGGCGACCGTGATGGGCACAGGCCCAGATTCTATCGTGCTGGGTTCGTGTTGCGCCGCGCTTTTGGGCGTCACTTTGGTTGCAGTATTGGTTCGTTGCTGGGTGTAGCACAGGGTCCTTGCTCCTCCGCGCTCTATTCATCACTCATCAAGTTTGATGTGGTCTGCCTTGGAGCAGGGACACCAAATCCCTCCAGGCCTTTGCTGCGTTGGTTCCGCTCTTATCGCTGTCCTTGCCCATAATGTTCGTCTTGTATTCCCAGGCGGAGATCCATTGAGAAGCCCCCCAGTCGACTTCAGGCCAAGCCCATCAATGTCAACTTTCCCAAGCGCGAGGAGCAGGTCGTCAAGCGGAAGGTATGCTACCAGCCGACAACGCAGCGAATGCTGGTTTTCGGCCAGGCTGACTGTCCAACTAGTCGGCGAATGTGTAGAATTCAAACTGCGTGCTGAACCGCAAGCCTCCAGGCCGCGAGTTAGACCTGCATTATCATCGGCACGGTCCTGATCGTATCCTCCATTCGTCATCTCCTTCCCTCACACGTACCGCCCAGGATGAGAAGGGATACGGCATGCTGATGGGCCTGGCGCCGGTGGGCGTGGACACCAAGACCGCACCCGCGCTCCTGCCGCCGCGCATCAAGATCAGCACGGAGAAGGACGAGGGCCGTGCCAAGGCGGTGCGCGAGCGCGAGGCAGCACGCCCCACCCGCGAGGAGCGCCACAAGCTGGACCCCGCCGGCAACTACTCAGCGGCGCAGCCCTTCTGGGCGCACATCTCAGACGCCAGGTGCTGCCTGCGAATGGTGGCGAGATAATGCAGGATGAGCTTTGATGGGGTAATGCGTCGGTAATCCCATCCTCCAAAGCTTGCATTAGGCGGCGCTGGACGCTCATTGTGGGATGCAGAGGCGGCCTTTGCTTCGCGGGCATCCAGCATTCCGAAAGCTCTACCTGCCGTGGCACGTCCCACAGATCATTAGCTATTCGCTCACCCGCGGAAGAGCGAAATGTATTGTGTCGTAAATCAGACGGCGCGACCGTCCGCATGTAAGAACTTGCCCTACGGTAACGTATCCGCTGCTCGCTGTCCCGCTGCTCGCTGCCCGCCGGCCTAGTTATGAGACGGCCTTCTGGTCGGATCGCAAGGTGCTGCATCTGGAGCTCTCCATCCGTGGCTCCAACATGGCCTACGAGCCGGGTGACGCCATCGGTGTGCTCCCCGTGAACCACCCGGACCTTGTCGCCAACCTCTGCAAGCGGCTCAAACAGAACCCCGACAGAGTGCTGCACATACACGCAGCGCCCGCGGGCGTGGCTGGCGCCGGCGCCGACGGGGCCTCGGACGTTGCCAGCGTCGACGGCAGATCGGCATCGCCAGCGCAAGCGGCATCGGAGGGCCGCGTGGCGAGCCACCTGCCCAGCCCCGCCAGCCTCGGATACCTGCTATCGCACTGTGTCGACCTGACGGGCGTGACGCGCAAAAGCGTGCTGCGGCTGCTGGCGGAGCACACCCACGACGCGGCGGAGAAGCGGACGCTGCTGTATCTGTCTGCGCGGGTAGGTGCTAGATGAGCACTGTGGTACAAGGTCCGTCACCAAACGCTACATGACGCGTTGCTGCGCTCCACCACTCCTCAGCTGCACCGCCGGTGTGTCTTGCAGCTTGGAGTGGACTAGCGTTTGTTAGTGAACGTATTTCGTTGATGGCCCTGATGCGCGTGTCACCATCATGTGGCACCCAGTGTTGGCATGTTGGGCCTGACCGCTCGTGCTCTGTCTCGGCTGCTCCCACGCAGGGCGGCAAGGAGGCGTACGCGCACGAGATCACGGAGCACCAGCCGTCGCTGCTGGACCTGCTGGTGCGCTTCCCCTCGTGCAACCCGCCCCTGGACGCGCTGCTGGACGGCCTGCCGCCCCTGGCGCCTCGCATGTACTCAGTCAGCTCCTCGCGCCGGGACCCCGCGCGGGGGCCCAACCGCCTCAGCGTCACGCTCAGCGTGGTCCGCTTCAAGACGCGGTGAGACCAAGAGTCGGGCCTGCTATGGCGTGAAAACAAGGTTTTCAATCTACTGATGCTGGGCGTGTTGCTAGTGGAACGAGGGACAGCTAAGAGTGCCCGTGCTGGCGTCGTAGGATAACAATTTGGATGCCCATATGCTTGTAATCAGCATCTTTCTGTGTCACAACAAGCCTTTATGTATCGGAGTTCCTGTACTGGCTGACCGATTGACCGCAGGTACGGCACGCGGCTGGGTGTAGCGACCACGTGGCTGGAGCGCCTCGCTGCGCCCTTCGCGCTAGAGGGTGCGGAGCCGCCCGCGGAGCCGATTTGGGTCCCCATCTACCTCCGCCGCGCAGCCGACTTTAAGCCGCCAACCGATTTGGCCACGCCACTCATCATGGTGGGCCCTGGCACCGGCGTGGCGCCTTTCCGCGGCTTCCTACAGGAGCGCCGCGCCGTCATCGCAGAGCGCAAGGTATGGCGGGATGGTTGGAGGCACTACCGGCAGGAGGAGATCGTGCAATTGATTTCTGGAAGCGCGCGCCACAAAAGAAGGGCGTTGCCGTAGCGTGCGTCGCAGTACGTCACATTGGTCATGGATGTGAGCGCGTACTCCCTAGTTACCGCGCCTTTTGCTTTGCCAATTCGCAGCCGGCCCCCGAATCTGTCGGCGAAGCCGTCCTGTTCTTCGGATGCCGGCGCGAGGACGAGGACTACCTATATCAGGCGGACCTGGAGGGCTTCAAGGCCGACGGCACGCTGTCTGCTCTGCACGTGGCGTTCAGCCGAGCCAAGGCGGACAGGGTGTACGTGCAGGTGCGGAAGCTGGGTGGGGCCATGCGGTGTCGGTGCAATCTGCAGGGTCATGCACTTGGACACTTGGGACCTGCGGAGGAGGTAACCTTGAGGGTATGGTGAAGGCAGGCAGGAGTCGCGTGTTTGCAAGAGAGTACTTGGCGATTGTTTTTGTTGTATGGTGTTAAACATTGTTTTGCCTGCCCTAGCCTTGACCTCGGGTAGCATCGTCCTGGCTAATGCTGCTCCATGCCCCTTGGGCCACAGGACCTGTTGAAGGAGCAGGGTGAGAAGGTTTGGGCGCTGCTGCAGGCCGGCGCGCACGTGTACGTATGCGGCGACGGAGCCAGCATGGCCAAGGACGTGCACGCGGCGCTGGCGAATATCGCTGTCCAGCACGGCAGCCTGAGCGAGCAGGATGCGACAGCATACTTGCAGGTATGCACACAGGAGCACTCCTTAACATCTGTTGCCGCACGCAATAGTAACTATATGTGCCACAGTCCAGTGTACGTTATGGGGATTCTGTGGCTTGCGCTGCTCGGATTGATGGCATTCGTCTCTCCGTCGGAAAGTACGGGCACCGCTCGTAGCCTGCCGAAGACGGACAGGCAGTGCTTGGCGGGAGAAGCGGGCGGCCGTCAGGACATGCAACGCGTCTCGTAATACTTGTTCTCTGTTGTCAAGTAAACTGTGTTCTGGCCTGCTTACACTCCAGCTCACGCTTGGCCCATTCTCACGCAGGAGCTGTCAGCAGCCCGCCGCTACGTTCGCGATGTGTGGTCATGAGGGCATCATGCCCTCAGACCGGCTAAGAACGGCTGCATCTTCACAGCGTGCACCGTGGCAGGCTGTCGTGACTGGGAATCCGTGCTCTTCGGTAGCGTGCAATGTGGGTTGTCCGTTGTCGTGCACGTATATGGGTGCTCGCTGCGCCGACCAGAGATTGGATGTTTGAGGGCAGAAGGGGGAGGTGCGCATTGGTCGAAGAATGGTGCTGTGTATACGAATGCGATGCGCAAGGAGGCGAGGCAGAGAGGAGAACGCATGAGAGGACAACCCTCAGCGCGAGTCCCGGGCCGCCCAGAAATTATACAGTATCTTTGCTTTCATAGTAGGGTCGCGAGGGCCGAGGCTTCAGGAGGTGAATGGCGCACTTGTTTGCGAACCGGATAGGTTCACGGGTTGGGCCGTGGGGTTAGGGGCTGCTGCCACCCGGCTGCTATCGCAGAGCTTCAGCGGTCCTTGCATGCCAGTGCCAATGGGATGATATCCCCATCGCATAGCCCATGAACAATGTTCAGAAGCAGCGGGAGCCTGACATGTGACCGTGCCGGTGCCGGAAGAAGCCACTGGCTCTCCGGCCCATTGATTGCGAGAAGTGCATTTCGTGCAATGCTGGCATCACCGTCGTGACGCTCTAGCTTGTCCGCCGATGCTTCGTAGCTTGGGAAGGCAGTACCGGACAGCTGCTTGGCGGCCTCAGACGATATGCAGTCCATACGTGCACGCCAAGCGTGCGCTGTCTTCTCGGATTCGTACCTTACCTCAGGCTGTACCCGTGTGCGACGGGGACATGTGTAACGTCAACCAACTTGCGTCAACATACATGTGCATCTCATCCTCCATAGCCATGCCATCACCGCAGGTGCATATTGCTTGTATCATCTATGCTCGGGCACGCTGACCTGCGGCCCGCCTCACCTTGCGTCAACATACATACATGACCGCTCATCCACTCTGGCGCATCGCAAAGACCCAACGTAGTACCACCCGTCACCTGAATACTTGTATGCCGCCACATTGCGATAAGGTTCACATTCATACATTCGTCGCTTAGGAAATAAATCACGGATCACGACTGTACGTCGACCGTACGTGCTGCGTCGTCGTATCGTAAGGCAGGGTCACTCTCAACTTTAGTACCGCGTAGTTCAGCAGTAAAGCCGAGGAGGCCCGGTTTGCCCGCTGTCTGCTCGCCGGTCATGCAGCTGCAACGCGCTCGCAGCGCGGCTCTGAACTCTGCTCGCTCCGCTCCTGTCAGGGTGGGCAGCTTAAGGGTGCATGGTAGCCCGAGAGACGATGCCCAAGGCGGGATCGGGTTGGCCTCGGGGCCTCGGCCTGCTTGCGTGATGCCTTACGGGCCCTTATTATGGGACATCCTCTTGCTGCAATAGGTGTATCATTTCTAAGCTAGGAGCTCGATGTGTTGCCGACATCCTGGTGCCGTCTCGCTGCCCACTGCTCAGGCCCCCCGTGCGGTCGTCAAGCCGCAAGCCATTGCTGCTGCTGACAAGGGTTTGGAAATGAACATCGCTACGGATGTCACCCAGCTGATTGGTAAGGTGAACCAAGTTGCTGACTTCCGAGACATTCTTCCAACGCCACCCTTGTCCTGTTGCCCTGGGAGCTCGTGCTTTCAAACCCGGAACCACAATCGCGAATTACCCGCGCTCAACCCGTCACTTTGTGGCACTGCAGGCAAGACTCCCATGGTCTACCTTTCCAAGGTGACCAAGGGTTGCGCGGCTAAGGTAGCCGCAAAGCTGGAGATCATGGAGCCGTGCTGCTCCGTGAAGGACAGGTGTGCGTGGGTATGGGGGCCGCGTTTGTCACTTGCTAAGAGGGGTCTTGCGGTGGCAGGGGCGTCCCGGTCATCGCCGTGATGTATCGTGCCGCTCTCCTTTTTGCATGTACGAGCAATCCCACACGAAAGCCCCTAGCAGGAGGCAGGGCATAAGATTTTGTTGACAACAGTTTTGGGTTTCCCTTGCTTGGGAGCAAAGCAGGCTTGGATGCCCATCCGGTTGCTGAGCTGTCGGCCATGGCACTCGCATGGAGCCCTGAACCTGCTCGCCGCTGCTATCCACGGGTACCCGATATTCGTTGCTATTGAGGGGCTGTTACGTTGATTGCCCGTCATGGACTTCCACTGACAGCTGACACCACTTGTTCACGGAAGCGTAGCACCTGAACATAGAGTGGTGCGATGGTGCGCTCAGGCGTGCTTCGCGCATGCTAGCAAGAAGCAAAGATGCGGAAGCATTTCTGGCCGGCAGCCCATGTGGGCCCGAGCCCAGACTCCGAATGCAATACGTACTTCAACGCTGGCAATGCTTGAAGCTGCGTGTGGGCTGGGCTGGGCCGCAGAACTGGCAGTGGCAAGGCGTGCGCGCCCATGTAGGAGGAGCGCACCGTGGTGGACCGTTATCACCCCGGGCGTAAGTAGCGCATGAGGCAAATGGTTGTACGGAGCGTCAAGCTGGTGGACCGACCCGTGGTATTGCACACTTGCGCCTTCCCCTGCTTCCCACCACGTGCGTAGGATTGGCTACAGCATGATCACGGAGGCGGAGAAGGAGGGCAAGATTATTCCCGGCAAGGTGCGAATAAGTACTCGAGTGCCATGAAAGTAATAAGCAGTTTGCATCTGCCCTCATGCATGTCACTTACCCCACCGTACGCCCGACCACCGCTTCCTCGTCAAGTTGAACGGTGACAGTTGGATCAATTGCCTTTGTTCGTGTTCGTGCCCGTAGACCACGCTTGTCGAGCCCACCAGTGGTAACACCGGCATCGGCCTGGCCTTCATTGCCGCCGCCAGGGGTTACAAGGTGAGGGGGCTATCGCCTGCCAAGCCCTGCATACCGTGTCCACTGGGCCTCCTGAATACCGGTAGCTGTGTTTGGTGAGCTGCGGTAAACAACTATGTCCTCCTTGCTCTTACCCCAGCTCATGCTTGTCCACCTTATCTGTGCAGCTCATCCTGACAATGCCTGCCAGCATGTCGCTGGAGCGCCGCATCCTGCTGCGTGCCTTCGGCGCCGAGTTGGTGCTGACGGACCCAGCCAAGGGCATGAAGGTAAGCAGCCGAACAGATAGGGAAGCGCTTGACGCCCTTGACATTTGAACGTATTGCGCAAATGCTTCAGCACGTATGAAAAGCAATTGCTTTCCCCGACGTAACTTTCTACCGCTATGTCCTTGACCTGCAGGGCGCTGTGGCCAAGGCCGAGGAAATCCTGGCCTCGACTCCGGACGCATTCATGCTGCAGCAGTTCCAGAACCCGGCTAACCCGAAGGTTCACTACGAGACCACCGGGCCCGAGATTTGGGACGCCTCGGACGGCGCGGTGGACATCCTGATCTCCGGTAGGTACATTCGTCACTCAGCTGCTTGTAATCTATGATGGGATGGACTTTCTGGTATCACGTCGCGTGACAAGATGCATAGTTGGGCTGTGCGATGGCACGGTCTTGGCCTTTGACCGTAGTGTTGGATAGTCCGAACACAGTCCGAACACACCACGCATCATAGTGTGTCTTGCTCGTCCCAAAAGTTCTGTTTGATAGTTTCTTCTTAGCCGTTTGCACACACGTCGGGGACTCATTGCAGGTGTGGGCACTGGCGGCACTATCACCGGCACTGGCCGTTACTTGCGCGAGAAGAAGCCCAGCGTGCAGCTGGTGGCGGTGGAGCCCGCCGAGTCGCCCGTGCTCAGCGGCGGGAAGCCCGGTCCGCACAAGATCCAGGGTATTGGTGCTGGCTTCGTGCCCGCAGTGCTGGATACCGCGATCATCAGCGAGGTCGTGCAGGTGAGCCAGCTGCGGAACAACATCATAAGAGTACTATGTACAGACAGCTTCTTGGGAAGCGATAATCGGATTACGAGGGGCCGCGGCTGCTCACAGACTACGGGCGAAGATCAGCTGTATGGGCGCAAGTTGAGGATGGGGCCTTCTGACTGGCAGTGCACCGCGCTCGCCGTACAGGTGTCGAGTGATGATGCTATTGAGATGGCCCGCCGGCTGGCCCTGGAGGAGGGCCTCATGGTGGGCATCAGCTCGGGAGCCGCGGTGGCTGCGGCCATCAAGGTAGGCACCGGCCGACCGACTGCTTCTGTTCAGACAGATGCAGGACTAGTGACGGGCTCGGTTTGGTGGGAGTGCGTTCTGTAGGCAAGAGGACATACCTGGGAGTCCACCGCCGAGGGTCGGATGCAGGACTAAGCGAGGATGCTTAACGGATGAGGTTGACACGTTCATCGGTGGAAGTAGCCTTTCATTTGCATGCTCGTGCTGCGTGGCGTGCTGCCGTGCACGGCCACTTGCAGGTCGCGAACCGTCCCGAGAACAAGGACAAGCTGGTTGTGGTGGTGCTGCCCTCGTTCGGCGAGCGCTACCTGTCGAGCGTCCTGTTCCAGCAGCTGCGCGACGAGGCGTCCAAGATGACCTTCGAGGTGAGGGGCGCGAGTCGCATGCGCTGCGAGGTTAGTAACTAGGCTTGGCACGTGGGGCAGGCAGCATCTGCGGGTGCAAGGTCGTGCATAACCACGGAACATATGCTTGACGGGGTGGATTTGCACCAGTATGCTTTCGTGACTCGGCGCCGGCTGCAAGGAAACACTGCCGGCTCGTTGCGGGTCCATACCCTGCCGTGCGCGTGTCTTCCGCACGCAAACGGCTGATCAGCAGTAGCACCTAATCTTGTCTCTGGTTGTCCCATATCTTGCAGGCGGCGTAATTGGCGCTCCTCCTTGACCTGTGTACATAGCTGGTTGGAACCGCTCGTTAGATGGGGCTTAGTAGCGCTTGCAGTTGGGAGAGCGCGGTGGAGAAGCGCGCGACCTCAAAAAATGGTCGGGTTTCATCTGACGCGCCTCGTGCCAGCGCTGTAGCCATGCATTTGCACGTCCGAGTAAGTCACCGTCAATGGGTGTCGCGCGGACATATTCAGAGCTCCTCTCATGAAGAAGCCCAAGCGTGCCTGGAACGCCGGCACCCCATGGCCTTGTAACGCTTTTCTCTGCTACAACAGTCAATCAACTGTTCCTATGTCTCTACTGGATATCACGCGTTCAGGTCCACTTCATCGTCCCATGGGACCTTGGAAGGGCCGAACGATTGAAACGACACGAACCTTGGGTCGGCCACTTCGCTTTTAGCGGACAGTTGAACCAGACATCGCAAGTTGTAGAGACCATTGGCGACTGCACTGTGTGATACCATAAGAAGGTCGATTCGGCACTTCGGCTAAGACTGACTGGTTCGGCGGTTTGACAGTTAACGCTCAGTTGCAGCTCAAACCGGCCGTTCATCGCTGCTCCACTATCTTTGCCACGACATATTTAAGATGTCACTCGACGGAAAGGTCGCGTTAGTGACCGGAAGCACATCGGGCATAGGGCTGGAGACAGCCTCAGCGCTTGCAGGTGACTGTGGCGACACTTGTATGACGAACTGTCCTGAAGCATTGAATGGGAATGACGGAGTGAACTGATTCGCGCGCTACCGATCGACAGGTCTTGGCGCGACTGTCATCCTGGGCGTGCGCAACATTAAGGCCGCGGAGGATGTGGTCAAGTCCATCAAGGAGAAGCATCCGGGATCAAAGGTGGTGGTCGGCCCGTCCTTGGACCTCATATCGCAGGAGAGCGTGCGCAAGTTCGCCGAAACCATCGACAAGCAATACCCTCAGCTGCACATCCTGGTGAACAACGCCGGGGTGTCGTTCATGAGCAAGAACTTCACGCCCGAGGGCGTGGGCGGCATCGCCCAGGTGAGGGAGGGAGCGGACACGAGGGTTTGGATGCGGGCGTTGAACCTGCGACGTTACGCCTCGCTTCGGCACGCGGATATCAATGCTGCTGCAACCCATATAGGGCTACATAGTTGCTTACAGCCGCCGGCGGTTGTTTGTGCCATATTTGTGCACATCTTGCTGATGCCCGGCTCACGTACTGCGCGCCCCCTGCATCGCCCATTTAGCCCCACAGCCATGAACTTCATGCTTCCTTTGTCACGTCGCCATTTCCTTCCATTACTGCCTTGGCTTTGCAGACCAATCACCTCGGCCCGTACACGCTGACCCGGCTCCTGGAGAAGAAGCTAGTTGCCAGCAAGGCCCGCGTGGTGACAGTGGCCTCCGTCACTCACCGCACGACAATCATGAAGGACGCCCGCGCCTTCCTCACAGACTGGCGCTCCGGCTACTACCAGCATTCAAAGCGTAAGATGCATTGGCGGGGGAATGGAGGACGCGGGCGGTGAGACACGCAGCCACTGGGCCGTCAGAAACCGTCCCCCGAAGCTCCACTGAGCACAGCGCGAACATTACCGACCCTATAGGCCGTTAGGCTCAGTTGTCGCCCTGTCCTTGCCCCCTGCCCACCAGTGGCCAACGTGCTGTTCGCATACGAGCTGCAGCGGCGGCTGGGCAACCACGGCGTTACCTCGGCGGCCGCCGACCCTGGCGGCGTGCGCTCCAACATCTGGAGCACCAGCCCCATGTTTTCGAAGGGCTGGAAGAAGTAGGTGGTCGGCATTGGAGCTTCGTTGACTGATGTTGGCCATGAGCATTCGCAAGGGGCTGCAATCTGCACGGGCGGATGGTACTATGCAGCTGCCACGCAATGCACCCTGTCTCGACCTGTGTGCGCTGGTCGTGTCGTGCCCGTTAGTCGTTTTACTCTGGCATGGCCTCCTCCCCACCACTACCAGGAAGATGATCGACTTCTTCTACAGCCCGCCAGAGGACGGCGCGAAGGCCGTGGTCCACGCGGCTACAGTGCCGTGGGAGAAGGACCGGCGCGTGGTGAACGGCACGCCCGTGCTCCCAGCAGACGACCTCCGGTAGGCTCGTGAGAATGACGGGTGTGGGGCCCAGGGCTTCTAGTAACTTAAGGAATCTCATTAAGGCGCTGTGGTATGTTGGGATGTACCGAAGTCTCTGCAGGATGACCGGTGGGTTCGTCTGTTTGTGATGGCAAGGGCGCGGATTCGCAAGGAACCCTCTGCAGCTGGTATTGGGAAACCCGCGGCACACGCATCCTTAAGCACGTTGTAACCGTGGCGAGCACCTTCGTCCCCTCTGTGGCAACCCTCGACGGCTATCTGCCCGACAATGTTCACAGGTACTACTCCCGCGGCCTGTTCTGTTCGCCCCTCCTTTGCAACCTGGACGGCTACCCGGGCAAGGGCATGAAGAAGGTCAAGAGCACGATATGGGGCATCTCCACACTCTTCACCAGCCTGTGGGACTGGCCGCTGCGGAAGCTGAGTCGCGGGCTGCTGGCCAGCAAGTGCAAGCCGGTGCGTTCCGCCACACAGACCTACGACGCCAAGCTGGCGGCGGAGCTGTGGGAGGCCTCGGCCGAGTTTGCCAAGCTGCCGCCACAGCCCCAGGTGTAATGCGCGAAAAGCTGTGATCTTGCTGTAGCAGGCTGTTGCTGTTGGGGCGATGAGTCTGCTCAGGGGCCTGTCGTGTCTGGTCGTGGCGCACACCCTGGGTGGTGGGGCACGGCGTGTTTCAAGGACAGGTGCTACCTATGCGAAGCTTTGTGCCGCACGGGCTACTCGAGTTACTGGGCTACTCGAGGACAGAAGTTTGGAAGGCACACAGCGCATGCGTTAGCGGCGCATAACCCATACTCCGGCTGATGCAGCACACAGATAAGTGCACACTTTTTCACTGCCCGGCCCCTGTTGCGGGTCCTTCCTTGATCCCATGCATCACGTCGACTCCACATGCACTGTGGGTATGGCGACCTGGCGCCTTATGTTTTCAGGTCCGAGTGCACAGAAATCGCACGTAGCGGTCTTCTCAATATGGATTTAGTTCGCTGGAAGAGTGCATCCCATCCGCCCGTGGCATTTGCGGGCTGCTTGCGGGTACTTTCATGCGCAGGTGTCTGTTGCACGTGCAGCATGCTCTCATTGTGGCGCTGCTTGGACCAAATGGCGTTTCCTCTCGAGCTGCTTGCGCGAAGTTGTTCACATATGCACCGCCATATGTACGGGTTGGGAGGGCTATCCTTCATATTAACCTCTGTAATGGCACAACCGAGCCACCACCACCGAGCAGCCACCGCGTCACCGTACCATGCAACGCCGCACGCCGCTTCCAGACTCGTGGCCTACCAACAGGGTCACATAGGTACCGCACTTAACCACACAAGATGCCAACCGTGCCGCACTAACCGAACTTTGCACAGGGCCCGCCACAAACCTTCAGACCAGGTGAGATGACACAATGTGGAGACGCCGGCTTGGCGCCTTCCCGGCCCTGGGTCCTACGTATGTAGGCAGCGGCCCCCCTACTGCCCCCGCATCCGTGCATGCTTGTGATGCGCGTCGTACATGTCTTCCCAACCAATGTTGTGTGTGGGGAACGCGACGACGTGCCCAAAAGATGGGAGCCGGGCAAGCAAGCAAGGAGCCTCGCCGATAGCTTATGCAATCCGGGCACTCAACCAGAAGGATCCCCCCAGAAGGACTTCACGCTGCGAGGTCCTTGCGGCTTGTCCGCGCAGCCCAGCTTCAGAACACATGCGCAGGTGAAACGTACCTCCTAGCTCCTTGCTGCGTGAAGGTGAAGCGGGCTCTTCAACCACCGAGTATGGGAACCCGACCGTCAACCCGCCCATCGCGGGCGCAATACGGCCATCCATGATGCCCTGGCACATGTTGCCCCTCATGAGGGTGCTAGGCCCAACCCAACCGCGAGGGGCACGTGAGCTGCCGGCCTCTCATAAACGCATCCTCCGGCAACATCTGCGCGTATCCCCTCGACCTGAATTTATAAAGCGCCTACAACGCCGATTTGACGCCCTCGGACCTCGCCAGGTAGTCCATGTACACCCGCTGGGTGCCGTCCAGGTTGCCGTACCGCCCTGGCCGAATCTGAAGCCGGATCCTGCAAGGCACGCATTGCAGCGTACGGGGAAGAGGAATCTGGGTCAAAAAAGGTAGGAGCCGGGATTGGTCAGACCCCAAAAGGGGATGAACACCTGCGTGGTTCACTGGGCACGACGTCCACGAAATGGACAGGCCCAATGCGCCAACCAAAACCCAATCACAACGCGCAGCTCGGGACAGGTGAGTATGCTGGCCGTTAGACAAACCCAGATCCGACTGAGGGGCCTACTTGGGTATCAAAAAGGGACCAAGGAGATGTGTGTGTGCACAGCACAGCCGGCGAATACCTGGGGCTGTTGGGCCAGTAGCGGTCTGGAGGCATGCCTTCGAAGCCCCAGAATGCGAGATTGAGAGCGAAGGTGGCTAGGTGAAACCCTGCCGCGACGGCTGCAAACACGTGCTCTCGCTTGTTGGCCCAATTGATCTCTCGCTGGGCCTCCTTGAGCTGCTCGCGAGTCTGCACGACGCCCCGCGGCAGCTTGCTTGCGTCCTCGCGGGCAAGCAGCAGGTCCAGCGGAAGCGGCTCCCGGCGCATGACCACTATGCGTGGCCCAGCTCCCGCAGATGACGCTGTGGGGACATCGTAGTGGTATTACATGGCAATGAAGCCGCTGTAAGGATGCTCTTGAACAGTTACATTACCCACCGGCTCGCTCCGCAAGCTCGCTGCTAGGCATTCCAGCGAATATATCTGGACTATGATGAAAATATAGCCTCTTCTGAGGAATCGACCTTTAGACAGAAGAGCAGGATGGAGGCCACTATGATAAAAGATTCGCGGCTCCAATGTAAAGGAAAGAGCACAGTTGCACAATGACTGGATGTATAAATATATGTGGAGACCGCTATCAAATGTGTTGTCGTCCAAAGCAGACGGCTAAGGATTTCGCACAGCGTTGTTACGGCGTCTCTCTTTACGCTTATGTGTCATTGTTTAACGCCCGTGTAAAGAGCTACAATAGTTGGGATTGCGACCCACGGGCCGGGGAAGATGGGCGCTGATGGCCTCCAAAACTGGCTCGTCAGCGTCACAAGCGCGGGTCTCTTGTGCGTTGCATCAGCAGCAGCTGTCAAGCTCGTAGCGACGAAAACACCGCCTGGCCTGCTGCGTCTCCTTCTTGGTCTCCCCGCGCTGGCGCTCTACTGCTACGTGCCGTTCATCTTCGAGGTCCAGAGTCAGTCCAGGGCATCGGCTGCCGCGATGCTGATGTGGCTGGCAAACTTCAAGCTCACTGCCTTCTGCCTGGGCCGCGGCCCGCTCACACAAACGGGCCTGACCCTCGGCCAGTTCACTGCGCTGTTGCTGTGGCCCATCATCCCAAGGACAGGTAAGGGGCGGGGCCAAGCCTGGGATCGGGGAGCCATTGCGGAAAAGACATCCTGACATCCTTATGGTAGCCCCATCTCTGTGTCTAGCGCCCGGAAGCCGTATGAGAACAGCAGGGTTAGGAACGGGATAGGTTAATGTATTGGCGTGCATACTGCACACGTGCCCAGCCAACATGATCCGGCCAGTCCAGCACAAAGTCGTATCCCCTCCTGCTGCAGATGCGGAGGGGCATGTCCAGTTTGTGGATAAAGGTGCTCGCGCCAGTGCTGCCGTGTCACGGCTTCTCTGGCGGGTGCCCCAGAACCTCGGTTAGTAGTCAGGGTGCCGGGATGACCATCTGCGCGTCGAGCCGCACCCTGGGAATAGGTGGGAGCCGCGTCGGCGGCACTCATCTTCAACATCAAATTGTATAGTCTACCAGTTCTGCAGTGGGCTGCGGTATGCAGGCATGCATCAGTATGCTGGTAGGATGGGAGTCTTTTTTAAACCGCTCTTCACGCCTCTCCTTGCTCGTAAGCCTTCCCGCTTTGGGCGCTGTCGCAGGCGTGTTTCTGGTGGGCCTGTACACCCTCACGCATCCTGCCGTGCCACTGTTCTTCAAGACGTATTCGGCAGGCGAGAGCGGGCCGCAGGCGGCTCGGGGTTTGTGAATGGGGCTTGGTCGCAAACTGCATGCCTACAAGTGTGACGGGGCGTGAACCGAGTGTGTGCAGGCCTGTATGCTGTTTCCGCCGACTGTCGGTCACACAAATTGCTAACTTGCCGCTGCCGTGCAGCTTTTGGCGTCTGCGCTTACTGCGACCTGTGGGCCAACGCATGCGCTGCACTGGTCATGTGGGTACACGGCGTGGAGGTGGCGCCGTCGTGGGACCGGCCCTGGCTGCAGACCAGCCTTGCGGACTTCTGGGGCCGGCGCTGGAACCTGCCGGCCTCATCCTCTCTCAAGCACCTCGCGTATGAGCCCCTGGTGGAAGGTAAGCAGACAGCCAGTCGGTGACGGCGTACGGGCACTCGGGCAGGCATTGAGGTGGAGATGCAAAGGGCTTTGGATCATCCTCTCCCTATGCTAGGCATTGTAAGGCTAACTCGGCGTTGGCGTTGGGGAGCCTGTGGGGAACCTGTTATCGGTAATCTGGGGCCCGCGGACGCTTACTTAGATTTGGGCCATGATGTGCAAGCGGTTGCCACGCCACGAAACTTGTGCCATTCTTCCCTCTGAAGGGCGGCTGGTCGCGCGCGGCAGAGCTTGGCGTGCGGTTGTGAGGCCATCGGCTGACGGCGAGGGCAGCGCCACGCGTGATGCCGCTCCCGGTGGCCCAGATCTGGCACCTGCGGGGCTCGCTGACGGCGGCTCTGTGGTCAGCACATCGAACACTGCCTCACTCGCTCCTGACAGCAACGGCGTCACGCCGACGGCTGGAACTGACGCCGATCCGACCACCGCCAGAGCGCAGCATGAGCAGGGAGACAAGGCCCCGGCAAGCCGCCGCAGCGGCCGGCCCTCCGCCTCGAGCGCCGCCCGCCTGGCCGGCCTGGCCGCCACCTTCATGATCAGCGGCCTCATGCACGAGGTCCTCCTGTGCGTCTGCACCGGCGACACCGCGCAGCTCGGGAAGCAGACGCTGTTCTTCGCAATCCAGGTGAGGGCCGCCTATTCCCGGCACGCCGGCAGCGCTGAGCTGCGTCGGGGTTTGCGTCCTTGTACCACGCGGCTGTGCTGGGCGCGCAACGTGCGTGCTCCGTTGCATGCCGAACGCAATGATTTTGGATGCTTTTCTTGGGCTGCTTCGATTTGTCCGGGGATCTAGGTCCATGGGCGCGGACAAGCGGGCTGTCGAATGTGTCGATGTCCTGAAGCGCACGCGAAGCCACTCAGCGCAATTCAGCGCATTGGAGAGCTGCAGGTTGCAACCCCTCGTTTGTGTATCCGCCCGCGGATTGGGACACGCGCCCCTCTCCTGACTCCCCGTTCATTCGCTTGCCTGATCCTTTTATGCTGCGATCCCCTGATCCTTGACTCCCCTCATCCCTGATCCCTGACCCCGGCAGGCTCCGCTCATGCTGCTGGAGCAGCAGCTGGTCCGGGCCATGAAGCGCACCGGCGTCATGCCTCCAAACTGGATTTGCATACCGGTGGCCTCTCTGACGCTGCAGGTCCCGGCCATGTACTGGTTCTGGGGCGCCTACTTTGCGGCGGTGGCTCCGCGTTCAAGCCCGCTCGCACCGCCGCCGGTGCCCATGCCGGAGGCGCTGGGCACACCCGCTGGTGCGCGGCTTCTCGGCTCGACGCCGGGGGCGATTGAGCTTTGAGTTTACTATGAGTTACGCGTCAAGGAATGGCTCATTGCAACGCGTACGTGCCAGAGCCACGTTGTAGTTTCTAGGGTTACCCAGTCCTGTTGTAAGTGTCGAGCAGTTGCCAAGTTGATGTTGTTTTGTCAGAGGGGTACAGTGCGCCTCCCCAGCACGCGCTGGGACATGCAACAGGTGCCAGCGAGTTGCTGGCCCTAAACCTTCATCGGCGCCTACCTTAGTCATGTACTCATTGCTACGATGTTGTGGCTAGCAGGCCCGCTAAGCCGTTTCGACCTATATGTCGACGCTCTTGCTTTCTGGCCGCTGGAGCTGGCGCTCATACGTAGTACAAGTAAGAGAGCGCCTGGCGGCGGGCATGCCGCCCGCAAACCCTTCGGTGGGGTCTTGCCCGTCCTACACGTTGAGCCGTCTTGGCGTTGGATGGGCCCTGAGCTGACAGGGTAACAAGGGGTAGAAGCCCAAAGGGCTCAGTCCCTAAGCAGCGGGAAGTCATTCAGTAAAGGGCCGAGTGCTGTGCGTTGGTACAGCGTCCAAAAAAAACCACGCGTCCAAGAAGGCCGATGGCCCAACGCGGATGTAGCAGTTCTCTGCACCTCAGCGCGCACTGTACTTGGTTTGTGAGCATGCATGCATGAGCATCATGACACGCAGAAGAGAATCTACCGGCCGATAGCCAGGGTAGCAAACCGCATCATGACGGGGCCTTTTTACTACTTGGCACAGCTGGCACGGTCGCGCTTCCACTCCCCACAGCGCCAGGCATACGCCTGTGAGGAGTGCCACGCAGCCAGACAGTGCGAGCCCCGTCTGGTCGCTGTGAGGGCCATGGCAGCTCTCCCAGCTACCACACGCCCGGGCCTCTTGTCGTAGCAACGGAGGCTTCCCTTCGCAAGCAATGCGTATGTCCAGCGTGCCTGCCAGCAGGCCGTCCGTAGTACACGGATTCGTGATATACAATGGCACCGGACCCCAGCATGCCATAACATTCATAACGCAATGCACAGGGTGGCCCTGTGCTGCGAGTCACTAAGATGGCCTCCTGAGCTCCCAAGATCCATGGACCATCCATCAGCCAGAAAGCATCCATACCCCACCACATTACACACATGTCATGGCAGGTTACAACGTACGCGGTCACAGACATCCTCTGGCATGCCCATGGCATCGTGCGACGCCCTCAGTCTGGTTTCCAGCAGATCGCACCAGCAAGACCGCGACCACGGCCCTACGGCCTGAATACAACACATAACGTGATAATCTGAAACCCCGCCGGCCGAAGCGCGAAGACGGCCCCAAGCCCGATACCCGTCCCCGCAGCCTGAACTGTCACGATTGCCTCATCTCTTATCCCGGCAGCCACAGCGCCACGTCATTCATGTCCTCCTTGGGGTTCACGCCGCCAAACACCACCATCGCGCGCCCCTGCGGCTCCCCCGGCGCCTGCACCACCGCCGCGCTGTGCGCGAAGCGCACGGCCGGAACCGTGCCGCCCTTGTCGGATTCCCGCGGCCCGCGACGCACCAGCTCTATCTCCAGCGACTGGCCGTCTATCTGCAGGACATCGCCCTCCACCGCCTCCCCGCTGTAGCCCCCGTATATGAGCACGCGGCTGCCGCCTCCGGAGGCCGAGGAGCCTTCAGTCCCTCCGGCCTGCTGCGGCTGCTGCGTGCTCGTGTTGGGCACCGAGCCGCCTGTGGCTGGGGTGCACCGCGCGATGGCGAAAAGGCGGAGTACATATCGGTGAGCAAGGAAGTTGCGTGAGCCTTCAAAGCGGAGCTGTAGGAGCCAAGCGCTTGCGCGCACGCATGGCACGACGGGTCACAGCAGGACGCCGCCCCGCACACATGCGCCACACAGAGACCGTCGTGCATGGATGGCAAGCTCACCTGTGTCAGACGGCTGCTCGCATGCAGGCAGCACGATGCTGCTGTGCGCACAGCGCGAAAACGGCGTCGGCTCAATGGCCGTCCAGCGCATCAGCTTGGCGTCAAATAAGGCGGCGTCACACAGGACCCTGAAACATCAATTGGCGTGTGAGGGGAGGGGACGCTGTGACAACACTGGTTTCCTAGACCTTTTGACGACCCTATGTCCCGCACACGCTTGTGCGCACCAGGGCCTCTTATATGCAACACACCATGAAGCTGCAGGGTTACTCGTCGTGAGTTCTCAAGTGCATCACCCAGCGATGCTCGGCAAAGAGTGTCGCTCGATGCATGATCGCATGCTCACTTAAACTCAGCTCCTCGCCCGCCATAGACCAGCATGGTGGTGGAGTCCACCATACACCCCGTGTGCATCTCCCGCGCCGCCGGCTGCTCGCCGGCGATGGCGGGCCTGCTCCAGCCGTTCTGCAGCGTGTTGTAGATCCACACATCCTGCATCGGACCTTGGTAGCCGGCCCCACCGTACACGAGCTGCAGGGCAGAGGAGCAGGGATTCTCTCATATACCCAGCAAGACGGCAAGAGGTCCAGCGCAAGCCGGGCACCGGGACACACGTGGCGGAACAGGGCAGCGAGTACTCAACAATGCAAATTTAGTCATTCGATGCCAATTGTGCCCGTCTTCGCTCCGTCCCGTCCCTCTATAGTCTCACAAGGCACGTGTCCGCCAAGCAGCCGCTGCAGTGCGAGTGCCGTGGCGGAGGGAGCGTTCCCGGGACCTGGGGAGGGCAGGGGCAGGCCAGAGAGAGCACGGCCTGAGGTGACGCGCGGAAACAAGACAAAACGCAGCGACAGCGGCACGCACAAGCAATGCCCTGGCATGCTGAGCTTCATCACGCAACCGCACATGTATCCATGCAGTCGCACCTCTACGTCAGACCAAGTCCACGTGCTCGGGTCCAGTGCTTTAAGATCGTTGTAGCAGAGACCGCTCACAGGCTCCTGGGTGACCGCAGGTCATGCGGGTAGGCACGGGCAATGGAAGCCAGGGGAGCACATGCGCGGTTACTTTATGAGCTGCCAGGGTTACACGGCCTCGACTATCATAGCCGCCTGCTGCCGAGGACTCTGGGCCCGCCGGCAGGTGGTGCGCGTACGTGGATCACCGCCGGGTACTGGCAGTTGTTGACTTATCCGCACAGGTCTGCAAACAGCCCCGGAACGGACGCCCTTGGAGTGTCACTCACCGTCCCTCCAAACAAATAGATGCGGTCCCCCACGACCGTAAGCGTGGCACCCGACCTCGGCAAGAGCTTGCACCTGCGTGGCGGGGATGCGGCATGGTTCGTGCGCTGCCATCGACGGTGCGAGAGTCACGGCGAAAGCTCTCGCACTTAGCTCAGCGCTTAGAGATCAGCAGCAAGGGGGTGAGCGCTGCGTCATCACCCATCTTAACCCCCCTAAAATTCATGGATGTGCGGGCAATGTTCACGTTTTGTGGGGACACCCTAATGCAAAGCTCATCCCGTGCACACAGCCTCACCCATTCGCAAGGATGGGAGAGATGCGCGTCCATTCGTACTTGCCGTCCGCTGCATGGCACCGAGGCAGGGCGCGCATAACTGGGGCAACAGAGCAACAAGCTCAACATGGCCGGTCTTCCCCGCCTGAGGCGCCCACGCCACTCCGCCTTCTGAGCATCTCTTGAGGTCAGAGCCAACATCAAGCTGCAACATTTTAACAGGCGCAAGACCGGGTTGGCTCCCCTAAACATACCTGTTTCGAGGACCCACAGGTCGCTGAACGTGATGGGCGCACGGTCCGCCCCACCAAACACAACGACCCTGGTTCCAAGCGCCACGCTGGCGTGTGCCCCCCTTGGTGCCGGCGCCAGGCCTTCAGGCTGCATGACATTACCCCAGGCGGGTTACGGCTGCGCAGGCGGAGAACGCGAGACCCCACAAGCGGCCGGGAGCAGACGGTGCCCACCTTCACCAGCCTCCACTGGCCCCCCATAAGCACCGTTATTGCTACGATGCGATATCTCCAACGATGCAATTAGTATTTCTAGCTGAAACCACAACCTTTTGCGACTACGTTGGTTGGTTGCCCAGCAGTGTGATCACAGTTCCGGAACATACGCTTCCTGAGACAAATTCTGTCGTTTATACTTTCTTTGCTATCTAATTCTGAACCAAGGCAGGGTCGTACGAACTTCGAAGTGCTGCAGGGTCGACCATTGTCCAGAGCGCGCAGAAAATATCATATGCTCCTCATGCACACTTCAATTGTAGGAAAGTTCATAGAACGTAAAGAGCGTTTGGCCTTGCCGAGGACCCAAGCCTTACACGCTGTACTCCTGTGACAACGCTATATATATAAACCTGCAAAACAGGTCCTTGTAGTCAACGCGCACGGAATTAATCTTCCTGACATTTCTCACCAGCGGCTCCAGCATACGCGTGGGCGCCTTGATACCCGTTGGAGGGAGGTGGCAGCAACTCACGCTCAGCATGATTGTGTGCAGCTGAGGGTCGCGCCGGACCAATGCCGCCCAGCGGCGAAAAGAACCGGGGGTTGTTTGAGCCCCCGGTGCCGGAATCGCCCGTATGGCTGCCGTCCATCGCCCAGGGGCGGGGTTCTTCGCGGGGGGGCAGCCCGGGGGCCGGCTTTACCCTTCCGAAGACGCGGAACATCCCCGTGCCAACCACGCTGAAGAGCAATGCGGAGCTGTTCACCATCGGGACGCTGCCCAACATGGCGAACCTGGACATCGGCACGCGCAGGCGGAAGGTACGTGCTTTGATCTCCCGGACGCTGGGAAACACGTCATGTGTATCTATGGCACGGTTTGGGTCCAGGGTTCGGTTGCGTCTGCTGGAAAGGCCCAGGCAATGCGCAGACCTTGCTCGGCGACATCGCGCTATGCTTAGCTCTCACGTGGTGCGGTGTCGGGCAGCCAACGCAAACGCGTGACAGGGCGGACTCGGGACGCAGCCCGCAAGGTCTTTCGCTCGGCCATGGCCTGCCGGCAAGCAAGTGGTTTGACGCCCAGCCACCTACTGGGCAACACGTGACGAGCTGATACCCAACGGAGGCTTGCTTTAGCGTAGCGTGGGCTGCTGGTGCCTCAGCCAGGGTGGTGACCCAGACGCCTTGCGGCACGTCGTCAAGGGTTGCTGGTCACTTGAAGCAAGCCCCGACCCATCAGCGAACGTTCGGCGACTGGTTCGAGTAGCCTCGTTGCCATGGCATTCCCACATTGGTGACCGTTGCTGTGTTGTGTGACGCGTGCTCGTGCCTGATTTGTGCCGACCTCCCTCACGCTTTCGCTCACGCAGTCAGCGGTGCCCAAGCTGCCCTCAATCGACAAGCGCAACTCGGATAAACCCCCTGAGGGGCAGATCCACGGTAAGCGGCCGCTTCGGTGGGAGCTGTCGATGGGTGCGTCCGCCCGGTGCCTGGACCCGCGGGAGGTAGCGATGGGATGGGAGCAGCGAGGACGCAACATGGGTGACGGGGTCGCCTAGGCTCTAGGCATCGTACCAAAGCCATGGTTTTGGGCGGCACGGTATCAAAGGAACAAGACTGCGGCTTTTAGCAGGGCAAGCTGGGTCTGCACATAAGCGGGCGCTAAAGCGCAAGCGGGCGCGTCACAATCGTCGTAACTGCTCTGGAGAACGACACGGCTGTCACCCGGCCTGGGAGAGCACCACGAAGGCCCCTAACACGCGTGGTCATCGCCTCCACGAAGCATTCTTATGATACCACCTGGCCAGCAGGCGCTGCTTTGATACTGTCTACGCCTACAACAAGAAGGCTTTTGCCAGGATCTGCCATCTAGCTGCTTTCTCTATGCCACCCCCTGCTGCCCGTCTTGCGGCTTGAGCGTGTGCTCCAAGGATGCTCCGTACCTACCACCGTCCTCACAGATCAAAGCGAATCGTTTGAGGATGAGCTAACGGAGCCGGCCGAGGAGGATGAGACCCTGGACGGGCCGCGCGTGGACGAGCGGGACGCAGCGTACGATCCGGACCTCATACCCGGGATTAACACAGGCGAGGATGTGGTGGAATTCTACGGAAAGTTCGGGCAGGATTCGGCCGTCAAGTTCTTCTACTGTAACAGGTGCGGGAAGGGTGACAACTATGGCTCGGAACGGATCTCCTGAGCCCCTACGGCTGACAAAGGACAAGGGCGTGAAGCAGCATGGACTTCACGATGTTGATGTATGACTTGCCTTCAGCCTTCGATGCCTCGGTGCGCGCATCCCGAGAGCCCTGGCGCCATAGACGGGGTAGCTCTGCAGTTGCAGTCTTCATAGCAATTCTAAACATGTTTCTAGCCTGGCGATGGATTACCGATACGTCGGATCTAGCAAGTTTTGAGCCCTTTCTTCCCGATTACATTGCAACATGGCAGGGCGCCGGACGGCATGCGCTTCCGGCCGTACGACCTACTTGTCGTTCGCCGCCAGAAGATCGGCCCCGAATACTTCACTGTCAGTGCCACTGGCGTCATGCGGATCAAGCGTGGTGTGCAGGTGCGGCGCTCGGGATCGGCGTGATTGCCGTAGGCCGTGACTAGCCTAGTAACTTGCCACGGTGCTATGCCACTGTGCCATATGCCGGGTGCTTACGGGCCATGAGTGGAGGGATGCCTTCTTCTCATTGCGCACGTGGCATGGTTGCAAGCTATGGGCTCCATCACGTTCTTCTGCAGGCGGAGTTCACTCCTCTGGCGGAGTGGGTGCGCGAGAAGACACTGTTTGACCTGATCAGCGCCATCGGCTTCTTCCGCAACTATCTGACGGGAAGGTGCTTCCGCCGCTGGCTCAAGGTAAGGGTTTATTGGACCCCAGGCGGAGAGCGGGTCACAAGGAACATGTTATGCGCTCAGATACCGATGCGTGCACTTTAGTATGCTGCTGATTGCAATATACGGTAAAGAGCCGAGCGTAACTTGCCATGACGCCTGCGTTCGGTTTTGAAGATGACGCAGGGTTTTTTTTGTTTATTAGCCGTGGGGACTCAGACTGGCCTTCTACTGTGCCGTCTGCCCCTCAGGCGGTGCGGCAGAAGAACTTTAACAAGGTGAAGGCCAAGATCCAGGAGAGCCTCTTCCTGGCCAAGGGCACATTCTGCCCGCACCTGCTGGAGATCTATGCCGCCATCGACGAGGTCCGCTCCACGCCCTTTGCATCGGCCAACAATTCGCACCTGTACGCGCTGCAGGAGTACGCGGAGCTGCAGGTGATCAGGGGCGGCTCTTGATGGCACAGGAAGAGTCAGTGCCACCTGACTGCAAGACCGCAAGGGGCAGAACTGATGCGCTTGACGATTGCGCGCAGCAGCAGGGGCGCAGCCCGCATCCTAACTTGAAGATGGCACGGATTGACACTCCCTTACCATTGGGTGCCCGGCAAAGGAATGTTGAGTACGCCCTCCGGGTCTCCGCGGCTTGCCGTGGCCTTCTGTGTCGCACTTAGGTTAACGCCCGCGAGCACAAGGCCAAGCCGGCACTGGAGGCGATAGTGGAGAAGGTGCAGAAGGTACTCGAGCGCGTGTGCCGGGAGGTGCAGAAGCAGGCCAAGCTGTACCAGCAGAGCGTGCGTGACCAAGCGGAGCTGGAGGATACGACCGGCGTGGAGCTGCTACAGGGCCGCAACGCCGGCTGCGCGCGGCCCATGATCACCATCAAGCGAGAGAAAATCGAACGCGCGCAGAATTTCGCCCGCGTGATGCGGGAGGTGACCATGCTCGGGTCCTTCATCCGCCTGGCCGATTATCTGTTCGTAGAAGGTGGGCCAACATCTCAGGAAGCACAGGGCACAATTGGGTGACGGTAAAGGGACATACATCCGTCTGAACGAGTCATAGCACTGCGACGCAAGACACTACTCTTCGGGTCAAGGTACGGCGACCATTCAGAGTTCAGAGTGTCTCATGTCCTCGGTTTGTGATGCTGCAGGGGTGATCAGCCGCGTGCTGACCACCACGGAGGAGGTTCTTGGCCTGCTGACGGCGCCCAAAACGTCGGCGGACAAGCAGAGCAAAGGCGTGTTCCAAACTACTATCGGATTCATCCCCGAGGGCATCACCTTCACGCCCGACGACAGTGCGGTACGTTTGGCCCGGATGTAGAAGCAGCTACGGTATACACCGTCACAATATGCGCCAAGCAGGTGGTTGGGAATGGATAGGGCAGCTGCCATTCAAGGCTTGTGGCCCCGCGCCGCAGGCTTGCTTCGTGTCTTATGGCGCTTCCTGGCTCCGCCATGCACCTGTCCCTGCAGATGCTCGAGGAGCTGAACAACACGATCGAGGGCATCATAGGACTGGCGCAGCAGGCCCCTCGCCTCATCTTCATGCGCGCTTTTGCCCAGTATTTCGACGGCAAGCCGTCGGGACTCAACCCCGGCTCCGTCATCCGCTCCTCGCCCAACTTCAACACGCTGCGCAACTCCATCAGCAGCAGCATCCAGGAGGACTTCGCTGCGGCCAGGGAGTACGTCAAGGTGAGGTTAAGCGGCGCTTCAGTTGGATACAGAGGTCCGCAACACCACTTGGTTGCAATCAGAGCGATCCGCAGGCGGGGCGTCCCATGCCCTGAGGGCAGGGTTTTCGGGGCGATGGGCACGTGAGCAGTGGCTTCGCGTTGTAATGCATGTCACCAAAGGGTCCTGATGCTCGATACTGCACCGCCTTTGCAGATCTTCGAGGCATACCGCATGGTGTACGACTTTGGCCGCTCCTGGAGCTACGAGGCGTACTCGAGCCGGCCCAAGAGCCTGCGCGAGATCCGTCGCGACATGCACAAGCAGCGCGAGTGGCGCAACGAGCTGGACCGCATGAAGATCTTCAACGTGAGTCCTTGTCCAGGGTTTGCGAGGATGGGGTGATGGGCCACGCATTGGGGGGGGGCTCGGCGATGTAGACAGCGCGCGTCTGGCTTAGTTGCGCTCCAGCATTCTTGCCTCATTGAATAATCCACCATTCTTGGTCCGTTGCCTGTCGATCTGTAGCCCGTGGGAACATGCCGCTCTCCTCTCAGGTTGTGGGCTGCCTGTACGTGGACAGCAAGAGCCTGCGCAACGATCTCATGCCCATCACGCTGACCACGCTAGAGCGCATCAAAGGGCTGCTGCTCACCATGGCGCGCGACACCTGTCTGTCGGTGCTGGAGGACGTCAACACGCGCATCTCGTTGCTGCAGGTGTGCAGGGTGCAGGGTAGCAAATATCCGGCATATAACCGCCGTACATGCCATGCCCGTTCGTAAGCTGGCATTCAACCTGGACGCCCTGCAGGTGGCAGGTGGTGTCGCAGTTGCTCGTCTGGTAGTCTCTTCCTCATTCACCGGTGTTTATTTGCTTGCGCCCCGCCACTACCCAGGCTCGCCCCACCGCGCTGGACGAGTTCATGGCGTACCAGGTCATGCACGCCAAGCAGGTGGAGAGCAAGAAGGCCGTGCTGGCGGCCGCCGCCCAGGTGGACGATATGTACGACATGCTAGCGGCATACGAGCAGAAGGTGAGGATGCTGGTATTTCTCGAGAGCTGGGGCGGGAGATGAGCGCACACTTCAACAAGGCATAAACAGTTTTTGTCCCTTTCTCCCTGGCTTGGTTACTGTGCTTGGCGGGCTTGGCCGCTGGGAACAGGACTTGCTGTTGGTCCGCAGCGAGCCGAGCACAACGGCTTAAACTCAGCGCGCCCACATGACTTAATTACGTTGGCTCCGCACCTCAGGTACCCACCACCGATGCCGTCAAGCATGACGACCTGCGTGAGGCCGCTGGCACGTTCGTGACGGAGCTCACGACGGGCAAGGAGTTCATGGCCGACCACAAGGTGACCCAGATGGAATCGTTGGCGGCCAACATCGCCCGCACGCACGAGGAGCTGGCCGGAATCATGGCCTCGCTCAACAAGGGTGAGCGTAAACAATGGTCGCTGCACGCGATAACTGCCGAGCAGCGTGCCAGAGGCCGTGGGGTACCCTATGTGCGGGGTCGCGGCGATGCAAGTGATGTGTTTGGGCAATGAGGGTCTGCTGTCTATTGAGAGGCGGCGGTGAGGCGGCTGCCGACGCTGACGGTGCTCCTTGTTGCCCAGGGGACTACATCAACCCCGACGCGGACGCGGAGGGCGTGCTGGCCGACCTGGAGGCGGTGCTGTCGCAGCTGCGGGACCTGTCCACGGCGTGCGATACATACAAGGAGTACCAGGTGAGTCACAGCTAAGCGAATCACGCCATGGTATGCTTCGTCATGAAAGAGGGGATGCGGTCAAGGAAGCGTACGTGGGGAGAGAGAGGCGTGATTGGAAGCCGTGGCGGGGCGCAGGCTGCGATGAGGCAAAGATATGCGGTCTTGAGCCTGAAGTCACCTGCGGAGCCCTTACCAAGCTGCTTCATGCCCTACTCAGCTGGCCTGACGTGTTAGGAGGCCTGATCCCGCCAGTCCTGCCGGGCTGTTCCCGATGCGCCGTCGCTTCTGGATCCATCGAGGTAACCGACGGTCCTAACCGCAAGCACCCACTTTCCATAAACAGACTCTGTTCGAGCTGGAGCCGGACGCTTTCACGGACCTGACAGCCGTGGAGAAGGAGGCCAACGCCAAGTACCAGCTTTGGAAGAGCCTGTACGATTTCATGGAGAAGAGCCACAACTGGACGGAGGATCCCATCCTGGACGAAGCGGGCCAGAGCCAGATGTCTATCGAGGCCATCCGGGCGGAGGTGGAGGAATACGCGCAGCGCGCATACAAGATGGGCAAGGCGGCGAAGGAGGACCAGGTGGGGCGACTGCGGTGGCGGTGGCGGTGCACCGACCCGCCTGACAAGTCCGAACTAGTGCTGGAGCGACGAGATGAATCTTGTTCTGTGACCTTGATGTATGGACGGGTTCTTATCTCTCAGTCCATTGTGTCCTTGTAAATTGGGTGCTGCGTCCCGCTTGTGCAGGTGGTTGTTCGGCTCAAGGACTGCATCGACGACTTCAAGCAGATCCTGCCGCTGGTGGAGGAGCTGGCCAACCCGGCGCTCAAGACGCGACACTGGGAGCAGATCTTCAAGCTCATCGACGCAGACATCCCGCCCAACGACAATGGCGTCGGCTACGCGCCGTTCTCCGTGCGCATGCTATTGCAGTACAACGCGCTCGACCGCTACGAGCCAATCTCGGTGCGGCGGGCCCCGATCCCCCCCATCCCGTCGCGTCAACTGCTGAGCCTCTACGGCTCCCGGACCGTGCCAGTTGTCGGTCTCCGGAGAACACCTCTTCATTGTCGATGTTTCCGTGTCCGTCCGCCTTTTCTGTGTCCGTCGTCGTTGGCGAGTGCCGGCAACAATGAACGAACCGTCCATGTCCCGCCTGCAACTGTGCGCAGGCGATCAGCGGCGTGGCGTCCAAGGAGTACAGCCTGGAGAAGGTGCTGGAGAAGATGGACAAGGACTGGCGCGGCGTGGAGTTCCACTGCATCGAGTACAAGGACACGTAAGTCAACTATGGGGCTCCCAAGGGGAGCGCCGCTCGCCCCAATTATCGCAAATGTGATCAGAACGCAAACGGTGCGACAGTGCCATACATGCATAGCAGGGCGAACCTGGCAACGCGTCGCTTGAGCCACCGATGCGACCCGGATAGAGACGAAAGGCTCGCATGTGCGGGCATTTGTGTTTCCGAAGATGCAGCGCTCAGCCTCAGCCTTCAACACCTTTGGGACCACTCACATCTGTGCATCTTCCATGTAACCTGCAGTGGCACGTACATTCTGGGCGGTACGGACGAAATCCAGGCGCTGCTGGACGACCAGATTGTCAAGACGCAGGCGATGCGTGCGTCGCCGTACATCAAGCCGCTGGAGGCACATTCCACCAAGTGGGAGGCCATGCTCACCACGCTGCAGGTGCGTTCGCTCCTCAACCTTCCGCCAGATGCCAACCTCCGATGGTGTTGGCAGGTGCTTGTATCGCCATGGTGTCAGCGGCCCGGCTTACCGCCTCGCCGCCGGCCCTCGTGCCATTTCGCAGGATATGCTGGACAACTGGCTGACCTGCCAGGCCACGTGGCAGTACCTCGAACCCATTTTCAGCTCGCCCGACATCCTCAAGCAGATGCCCGAGGAGGGGGAAAAGTTCCAGCTGGTCGATCAGGTGAGCACCGATTGCGTCGTACACACGTGCATCAGGATACAAGTTCCGTATGACCGGAAAAGGGCCAGAAGAAATGCCTCTAAGGCGGTTTGCTTCTTCTGCGTAACACATTTGGCATGTGGTTGTGTACGCCTCTTGCGGCTGCCCTATTTAGAACCTAGAATTGGAGAGCCTTGACTACCTGCCTTGCAGTCCTGGCGCGAGGTTATGGAGTCCACCGCTGCTTCGCCCGCTTGCGTCATCGTCGCCGAGGACAGGGAGAAGCTGCTGGCCCTGCAGGTGGGCGAGAGTGCAAGCGACAGATGTGGTGTCGGGGGAACGCGATGTGTTGTGACAGAGGAAACCGCATGTGCGCCCCTCCGCAGAGGGCCCCTAATTGATGTGTGACGTAACGATGGCCCGGACGCCTTGTCGCCCACCCCGATTGCAGGAGGCCAACCGGCTGCTTGAGGAAATCCAGAAGGGCCTGGCGGCCTACCTGGAACTCAAACGCCTGGCGTTCCCGCGATTCTTCTTCCTCTCGAACGATGAGATGCTCGAGGTGAGCGCCTGTTCCAGGTTAACATGGCAATTAGGAAGCCCAAGCTCAGCCTGCAGGGGGAGAGTTGGCCGCCTTACCCGATGATCGGCAGCAGACCCGCGGTTCGAACGGTTGTCCTCAACAGTGTAACTGCAGCTGCGCGCCGCTCGAACGCTGGTCCTCGCGCGCAGATCCTGTCCGAGACCAAGGACCCCACGAGGGTTCAGCCGCACCTCAAGAAGTGCTTTGAGGGTATCGACAAGCTGCGCTTCGAGGGTCCGGCGACGGAGATCACGGGCATGATCAGCTGCGAAAGCGAGATTGTGCCGCTCAAAACCAAGATCCGCCCTGCCGAGGCGAACGGCAGTGTGGAGAAGTGGCTGGTGCAGGTGGGCAGAGCCAGCTGTTAAACCCTCGTTGCCTGGAGAGTACCCCTAGTGCCGCTTCTTTTGACCTCAGCGGTGTCATTGTCCGTCCTAACGCTGTTCTCCCCTGTCACTCTCCTTCCCACAGGTGGAGGCTGGAATGATGGAGTCGGTCCAGGAGATGTGCCGCCGCGGCGTTCTCAGCTACCCCACGGTGCCCCGCGAGCAATGGGTGCTGGAGTGGCCCGGCCAGGTGGTGCTGGTGGTCTCTGCTATCTACTGGACCCGGGTGAGCAACGCAATGCTACGTAACACAAAAAGTGGACACGCGATACCCAGTAAACCTGCAAGGCGACTTGGTTAGCTGCGGGAGCGCATGCCCATCGCACACCTCATATGTATGTCTTTGTACTATGCGCAGGATGTGGTTGCTGCCATCACCAGCCCCTCGGCGACGGCGCTTACGGAGTGTGCTGAGCGCAACACGGCCCAGCTGGGCAAAATCGTTTCGCTGGTGCGCGGCGAGCTGTCCAAGCTCAACCGCGCCACGCTTAGCGCGCTTGTGGTGATGGACGTGCACGCACGTGATGTGGTGGTCAACTTGGCCAAGGAGGAGGGCGTCAAGGGCGACCCTAACCACTTCAGCTGGCTGAGCCAGCTGCGGATGTACTGGGAGGTGCGTAATGGGGGAAGGCTGGGGTCATCTTCTTCCTGGCCTTTCACCGGTTCACTTCGCTTCTTACTCGTACCCTGGGGTCTGTGCTAAAGAAACCGTGATGCTCACGTAATCGCTGCGGCCTTGTGAGCGTGCCGTTTACTCCTGGGACCTGCCCCTGCCTTCCTCCAGGCCAAGGCCCCTCAGCAAGCGGAGGCGGACGAAGGCACCATCATGGTCCGCATGATGAACGCGGAGGTGGAGTACGGCTACGAGTACCTGGGCAACAGCATGCGCCTGGTGGTGACGCCGCTGACGGACCGCTGCTATCGCACCCTCATTAGCGCCATCCACCTCAATCTGGGCGGTGCGCCCGAGGGGTAAGCAGCGCACGGAAGCCCCATAGTTTTGGGAGCCCGTTTACAAGCCTACTTTCTAGGATGAGCCAGCATGGAGGGAGGGGAGTACATAATTTGCGGATGCAAAATGCCGTGTTGGCACATCGTCGTGGCTCGTAGGCACCGATCGTGCTCATCCCGGGCTCCTTGTGCACAGGCCTGCGGGTACTGGCAAGACCGAGACCACGAAGGATTTGGCTAAGGCCCTGGCGCGTCAGTGCGTGGTGTTCAACTGCTCGGATACCCTGGACTACACGGTACGCCGGCTGACCTCTGCAATTATGCCCCACCAAAGCCCTCAATAGAGGACCTATGGTGTGCTAGCCTGACAATGGTAGTTACGAACTGCTGCCTGACGCTTTCTCAAGCCCTCGTCCTTGGCATCGCTCCTCGCCAACAGACTATGGCAAAGTTCTTCAAGGGTCTGGCCAGCAGCGGCGCCTGGGCTTGCTTCGATGAGTTCAACCGCATTGACCTGGAGGTGCTGTCTGTCGTAGCGCAGCAGGTACGGTGGGAGGCTGCGGCAGGCGCTGCACATGCGTACGCCCACGCTGGAACTCGCTTCCGGGCCAGTGTGCTTCATTCATGCTCCTCCAGCCGGGTTCGCTTGGCGTCGATGCATGATCAAGCGCCTGATCAGTGCGTGTGGCGTGCCGAGCCTGGTCGCATTCCTCTTCGACTTGATGCAGGTTCTGGAGATCCAGCTCGCGGTCAAGCAGCGCGTTAAGACGTTTTTCTTCGAGGGCACCGAGCTATCGCTGCGCCCCACCTGCAACGTATTCATCACCATGAACCCCGGCTACGCGGGCCGCTCCGAGCTCCCGGACAATCTGAAGGTGAGCAACAGATTCGTGAATCCCCTGCAGCTACCGTGTACTTTTTACCCGCTCCATCTGGTCGCCACATTGGCTTATCACATGCAAGCCAACGGGTAGTGGGACTATGCTTTATGGTTTGGTCTGGCCTTGAATTTCCTCGCAACCCATCCCGTGCCAGGCCCTGTTCCGTACGGTGGCTATGATGGTTCCCGACTACGCCATGATCTCGGAGATCATGTTGTACAGCAACGGCTACCTGCAGGCGCGCGAGTGTGCCCGCAAGATCGTTGCCACTTACAAGCTTTGCTCCGAGCAGCTATCTAGCCAGGACCACTACGACTACGGTGCGTGCCTGAGGGCAAACGGGCGGGCGGGTGGGAGCATCTTCTCAAGTGCCGAATCTCACTCATTACGAAATCCCACATTGGCCATGCATGCAAATGGTAGCCCTGTGCCGTTACAAGTGACAGCTCCGGGAACTTTGTTTGTAACACTGCACGGTGTCGCGTTTGAATGCGCTATGGCGTGTTTGCTGTTCGCCTGCAGGCATGCGCGCCGTAATGGCGGTGCTGCGCGCAGCGGGCAACCTGAAGCGCCGCTTCCCCGACACGGACGAGTACGTGCTGATGCTGCGCTCCATCATCGACGTCAATCTGTGCAAGTTCCTGTCGCATGACGTGCCGCTCTTCAACGGCATTGTCTCCGACCTCTTCCCAGGTTAGCAGCTCGCGCTCCCGCTCGGGTCTATCCTCCCACCCGCAGGCCCCCCTGCTCCTGCTCTGCTTCCGCATTCCTCCTGCGCAAGGAGGCATCAATCCCTTGATCAACATCAAGGGGTATGGTGCGGTGCTGCGTACCGTAACTCCGCCTGCCCGTGAAGCCAACAAAGGCCCTACCCTATCCACCGACAGATGTGGTGCTTCCGGAGCCCGACTACGCGCACTTGATGGAGGCAATGAAGCGGCAGTGCGCGGCGCACAACCTGCAGCCGACGCCCTACTTCCTCATGAAGACCATCCAGCTGTACGAAATGGTAGTCGTGCGCCATGGCCTCATGACGGTCGGCCAGCCGTTCAGCGGCAAGACCGCGAGCCTCAAGGTCCTGGCGGGCGCTCTCACGGACCTGCACGAGCGAGGCATCCCCGGTGCGCTGTACAACCGCGTGCAGCTGCGCACCATCAACCCCAAGAGCGTCACCATGGGCCAGCTGTACGGCGAGACAGACCGCGCGACGCAGGAGTGGAAAGACGGTGTTCTGGCTGTGGCCTTCAGGTACATCGCGTCACTGGAAACACACCATGGGTGGAATATGGCAGTGTGGCTATGGGGAGCGGTGAACAGCTAAAACATTGTTGCTGGTCGGTGGTTTTGCTTGCCAGTTCTTGTCATGCGCACCTTCTCTCCTTCACAGGTCCCTGGCTGCCGACCAGTCTGAGGACCGCAAGTGGCTTGTGCTGGATGGCCCCGTGGACGCGATCTGGATTGAGAACATGAACACGGTGCTGGATGACAACAAGAAGCTGTGCTTGCCCAACAGCGAGATCATCCAGATGAGCGCAACCATGTCCATGATCTTCGAGGTACGGCCTATCACCGCTGCTGGCAGCTGCACGCGTCGGACTGCAGCGTTGTACGTTACCAGCTCGGTCACATCAGCTTTACCCCAGGCACCTGACGCGTTGCGACCCGTTTCCCATAGTCGCTACCCCCGTTCGAACTCCATGAGCTGGCCCTTGGCAATCTTCTGCCTGTGTCCTCGGCGTTTTTCCCTTCTCAGGTGGGCGACCTCGCGGTAGCTTCACCCGCCACTGTTTCACGCTGCGGCATGGTCTACCTGGAGCCGCACCAGCTGGGCTGGAACCCGCTGCTTATCAGCTGGCTGGCCACGGTGCCGCGCTGCCTGGGTCCCAAGGTCCGGAAGCACATCGAGAACCTCTTCGAGTGGCTCATGCCGGCCTGCCTCAGGTACGGTGCCAGAACGACCGGCCATGGCTCGCTTGCCGTTGTTAACCCACAATGGCCCCTGTCGTTTCAAAATGCAGGTTTGTTCGCAAGGAAGCCAAGGAGATTAGTCCCACGGAGGATATTGGCCTGGCGCGCAGCACCATGCGCCTCATGTCCAGCCTGCTAGCTGATGACTTCGGGCCCTCTCTCAACGCGACTGCCGCGGCGGCTGCCGAGAAGGCAGACAAGGCTGCCGTGGCGGCTAGCGAGGCGGAGAAAGTCGCCAGCGCGGCAGCACTGCAGACGAACGGTAGCAACACGGCTGGCAACTCTGCAAGCGGGGAGAAGTCCAACGCGGAAGAGGATGCCCCCGCCCCCGATAGACCGCCCACTGAGAGGGGCGAGGAACAGGACGACGCACCGCCAGGAGGCTCGTACGACGATAATATGAAGATTGTGCTGGTGGAGGCGGCGTTCCTGTTCGCGCTGGTCTGGTCGGTGGGCTGCACCGGAGACGGCGAGAGTCGCCGCAAGTTCGATGCGTTCCTGCGCAGCATGCTGTCAGGCATCGTGCCAGATGGCTACCTGGTAAGGTCGAGGCATGCGGAGAGCTTGCCAAGGAGTGATCACATGTCGTGGCTGAAACGGTACGCTGAGTAGATAATGCTTACTCGGCATGTTTTCCCTGACGCAGGATTATGTGAACCCTAGCTCCAAGGTGCATATGTCCATCCCGCCTCCTCCGCCCGACGGCGGCGCCACGGTTTTCGATTATGCGCTCCAGAAGCGCAGCAGCGGGCGTGGCATGGTCCCCGGCAGCTGGCAGCTGTGGACCGACACAATCCCGGAGTTATCCATCCCCAACGAGGCACAGTTTGCAGACATTATCATCCCCACCAAGGACTCTGCAAGGTGCGAAAAACGTATGAAGAAATTCGAACGCGGTCGAGCCTCAGCCTGTTTGCAGCGCGTTCATGGGCGCCCCTCCGCTCACAAGTCGCGTTCCCAGGGCACCGACCTGCTGAATACATCCCCAGCTTTCCACCGATGGTATCGCCACGATAAGAGATCCTACGTCGTCTGTCGGTTGCAGGTACACCTTCCTGCTGGACACGGCGCTGCAAAACAACCAGCCGCTGCTCATGGTGGGCCCCACCGGCACCGGCAAGTCAACCTACATCAACCGCCACCTCGTCTCAGTGCTGCCACGTGACAAATGGACGCCCATTTTCGTCACCTTCTCGGCCCGCACCACCGCCAACATGGCCCAGGAGCAGATCGACGGCCGCCTGGACAAGCGACGGAAGGGCGTGTATGGGCCGCCCATGGGCCGGCGTGCCGTGTTGTTCGTGGATGACCTGAACATGCCGGCCAAGGAGACCTATGGCGCGCAGCCGCCCATCGAGCTGCTGCGCCAGGCACTGGACCAGGGCGGCTGGTATGGGCGGGACAATGCTTTCCGCACCCTTGTGGACGTGCAGCTGGTGGCGGCAATGGGCCCTCCCGGCGGCGGGCGCACCTTCGTGACCAACCGCTTCCTGCGGCACTTCAATGTGCTGGCGCTTGCGCAGGTACGGGCATTCATGCCTACTGGGTGCGGCATACAACGCAGCGCCCTCCATTGCCGCATAATGCTGGAAAGCAACCGGCTTATCGTATAGAGCATTTGTAAGTGCGCACCGACGGTATGAAGTGGCGCTTGCGCTTTCACGTCCTAACTGATACTGCTCCCCCATCTCCGCCTCGCTGCGCTGCAGGTGTCGGATGACTCGCTGGTGCACATCTTCCGCACCATCCTGGACTGGCACCTCACCAAGGGCGCCTTCCCGCTGGCGGTCCAGGAGCTGTCCGGGCCCATCATCAACGCAACACTCGAGGTGTACTCTCAGTCCATGGCCAAGCTGCTGCCCACGCCCACCAAGAGCCACTACGTGTTCAACCTGCGCGACTTCGCGCGCGTCGTTCAGGTACCGCATGCGTAACGCAAGCGCATCTTCGCAACGGCCAGACCCGGAGTGTATGCATTCGCAAAAGTGCAGTAATTCTCCTTCCTTACCTGCCTTGTGCCTTGTGCTCCTTCCTTACCTGCCCTGCGCTTTGTGCGCATGCAGGGCGTGATGATGCTCCCTCGCGCCAGTCTGCCCCAGCCGACTGACCCGCTGGATGAGACGGTGGCGCTGTCGCAAGGCGCGTCCTTGTACCGCCGGCTCTGGGTGCACGAGGTTTTCCGTGTGTTCTACGACCGTTTGGTGGACGACGTGGACCGAGAATGGCTCATGAGCCAGGTGCGAATGGCTGCGAACTAGTGTGGCCTCTTGTGCAGAGGCCAACCCCACATCTATGGCTGACTGATTGGCGCGGGAGTCGATGGCTGGCTGACCCCTATGCTACGTGTTGAACTCTGTCTTCCTAGCCCGCGCCTTGTCTTGGAGATAGGCAATTAACGACTAAGCCTATGTTGCCGATCCGTGCGTGTTATTGTGAGCAGGTTAAGACGACGGTGGCGGCGCATCTCGGCTCCGGCTTTGACTTGGTGATGGAGGGCCTCCTGTCTGACGCGGACAAGAAGGCGGCCCGGCCAATCACCCACGAGGTGTGGAACTGCAAGAGGTCCTGAGCAACTCCTGCACGCAGCTAGAGGAAGATCCATATGGCTATCACCGTAGTTACATATATGGTTCGTTGTTTGCGCGCAATCCACATTTGGGCTGCCCTGCACCCTTGTCAGGACATGCGACGCTGCTTCTTCGGGGACTACGCTGATTCAAACGAGCCTGACCCGACTCTGCGCAAGTACGCCGAAGTGGCGGACGTGGTGAGTGCCTTGGGGCCTGCGGCGCACTTACTCACTGAAGCTGAGCGCCGTCGCTGTGATGTTTGTCCCTCCATCGTTGGCTTCTCCCAGCGCATTCCCTCACCCCCCACCGCAGTCTGTCCTGGTAACAACAATGGAGGAATATCTGATGGACCACAATGGAACCTCCAAGCGGCCTATGAACCTGGCAATGTTCCTGTTTGCGGTGGAGCACGTCAGTCGGATTTGCCGCCTGCTGAAGCAGCCAGGTACTCGCAAGCGGCGGTCGATGGGTGGTTGCGCAACGAACCAAGCCCGGGCGGGCACGCCGATACTAAATTCCATTATATGCTGTGCCGATGCCACTGAAAGCAGGGGCTTCATATGCTTTGCGTCTGTCTTAGGAGTTTGCAATCGCGCCACCGCCTCTTGCGCGTCAGGTGGCAACATGCTGCTGGTGGGCGTGGGCGGCAGCGGGCGCCAGAGCCTGACCCGACTGGCGGGCTTTATCTGCGGCATGGAGGTGCTGCAGGTGGAGATCGCCAAGAGCTACGGCCGCGCGGAGTGGCGTGAAGACCTCAAGAAGGCAAGACCTGGCTCCTGACTAGCCTCAGTAGATCCACCGGTTCCCAGTCTGATGTACACGCCAGCCTTGATACTCTCTATGCGATTGTTCCTTGGCACCAGAGCAAGCAGGCAGGCAGATGGCACCAGAGCAAGCAGGCAGGCAGGGTAACTGGAAGTACTTGTTTCCCGAGCCTGCAGGTCCTCCGGCGTGCAGGCGCGGAGCTCAAGCAGGTGGTGTTCCTGTTCAGTGACACCCAGATCAAGGACGAGTCGTTCCTGGAGGACATTAACAACATCCTCAACAGCGGGGAGGTGCCGAACATGTTCCCACAGGACGAGCGCATGACGGTGCGTCATGAATGGGGCATAGGTGAAGGAAGGGCCAGGGCCGGGAAGACATTCGGCCGCAGATGAAACCTCACCGCCATGGTTATCATTCGCCTCCGTACGCACCGTATGTGGTTCCTTACGTCGGCGCATCGGCGTGACGGGTGACACTGTGGGCTGTCCAACAGATCATGGAGGCGGTACGCCCTCGGGCTGCCAAGCGCGGGCTGGAGACGCCCCTGGAGCTGTGGGGCTTCTTCGTGGAGACCTGCCGCCGCAACCTGCACGTGGTGCTGTGCTTCAGCCCCATCGGCGATGCCTTCCGCGAGCGGCTGCGCGCCAACCCGTCCATTGTCAATTGCTGCACTATTGACTGGTGAGTTGTGTGCGCGGCCAGCATGGATGATGCACGTTTTACACCAAGGCGTATTCTGTGCGAAATGCGTGTACGAGACCACGTTACTGTCAATCGCAAATTGCTTCATTGATACCGTTCCTACACGCGCGGCAGGTTTCAAACATGGCCTCGTGATGCGCTGGAGGCAGTGGCGTACAAGTTCCTCAAGGAGATGGAGCTTGATGACAACACCCGCACGCAGCTGGTGCACCTGTGTCAGGCGTTCCATGGGCGCATCCGTGAGGCCAGCGACCACTTCAGGTGCGTGGGCATCATCTAAGTCAAGACTGTAAGTGAACACATCTGACAAGCCCGCATCCTTGCCTGATGTCTTGGCATAAGCTTGTCCGCCACGTACCTCTGCCCCGCATCGCCACATGTGTTTCTGGCGCACTGCTATCCTACAGGTCCCAGCTGGGGCGCCACAACTACGTCACGCCCACCTCGTACCTGGAGCTTATCAACACGTTCAGGTTAGTCCTGCTGTACTTGGAACTCGACCATGCAGGCCTCGTTCTGACAGCGCCCGGGTTGCTGATCGTGGTTCGCAATTGTTACCGTTTTGTCTGTGGGCGCTGCTTCATGCCATTCACCGCCCCCTGAAGCCCCGATGCTCCTCTTGGCTCCTCCGCAGGACGCTGCTGGACCAGAAGCGCGCCGCCAATCGCAAGGCGCACTCACGCTACACCGTGGGTCTGCAAAAGCTTGAGAACAGTGCCGAGCAAGTGGCGGGCATGCAGGCCGAGCTGCAGGCGCTGCAGCCGCAGCTGGTGCGCACGGTGGCCGAGGTGGAGAGCCTCATGGCCGTCATTGCCCGCGAGAAGGCCGAGGTGGTGGAGCCCAAGGTGCGTCAAGCCAACGGAGACCCTCGCGTCTCCCGCATCACTGTGCTGCGGCATGGGTTGATTACAGCTGACCTTGCCTACGGATGGTGCTGCGTCCACCTGCAGGCCGCCATTGTCAAGGGCGAGGAGGCGAAGGCACAGAGCAAGGCCGACGCTGCAAAGGCCATCAAGGATGAGTGCGAAGCGGACCTGGCTGAGGTCAGTGCTAGGCGGGGCGGGGCGGGGCTGATGGCAGTGTATGCGTCTCACAGTGCTGCTATGCTGAGCAGCACACCTTGCAGTGTGGCAATGACTAGCGAATACCCTGGGTTCGCCTGGGCCCCATCTTCCCTGCAGGCGCTGCCCATCCTGAACGAGGCGCTTGCAGCCCTCGACACGATCGACGAGAAGGACATCAACTACATCAAGAAGCTCGGGAACCCGCCTAGCATTATCAAGCTCGTGCTCGAGGTGGGCACCTTTCAGCACAATCATATGCATACCGTTTGTTATGCATATGGCTTGCCAACGGCCCTCCTAATGCGCTGTAGCTAACCTCCTACTCAGAGCGCAACCCAACACACTTTGCCATCCTCCATCTTGGCGCATGATGCAATGATTCTCTCTGCCGTATCGTGCTGTACTAGGCGGTGTGTGTCATCCTGGATGTGCGGCCGGCCAAGGTCAAGGACGACACGGGCAAGATGATGCTGGACTACTGGAAGCCCTCGGTGGCGCTCATGAACGAGAAGGACTTCTTGCAGCGCCTGAAGTTGTACGACAAGGACAACATCCCGCCACGCATCATCGGCGAGATTCGAGAGCGCTTCATTAAGAACGATGCCTTCACGCCCGCAGCCGCGCGCAACGCCTCGCCGGCGGCCGAGGGTATGTGCAAGTGGGTGCACGCCATGAGCAGCTACGATAAGGTGGCCAAGGTGGTGGCGCCGAAGAAGGCCAAGCTCATGGACGCCGAGGCTCAGTATGAGGAGGTCATGGTGAGTAGGGCCTCGACTTTTCTGCTCTCACCCAGCACGGCCGGGCGGGGATGCTGTGGAGCACTTGTACACTGCAATATGTGTACGACGAGATGTTGCTCACTCTCCACACTGCTGCGAATTGCTGTGCAGGTGGGCCTGCGCGCTAAGCAGCAGGAGCTCGCGGACCTGCGCGCCAAGCTTGCCGCCATGGAGAGCGACCTTCGTACCAACACCAAGAAGAAGGAGCGTCTTGAGCAGGAAGTGGCGTTGTGCAGGTACGTGGAACAGCTACGATCCTGCCAGGTGTCCTGGCACGAGCGGTAATTAAAATCCGATATCCCAAAGTGCCGCGTGTGCACAGAACACTCATACACAAATTGCATACGTAATCATGTCCGACGCAAGTGTGACACCTGGTGCAAACGATGCAAGTGGGTATGTAAAGGAACTGCAACCTTATTTTGTATGTTCGTCCGCCGTGCAGCATCAAGCTGGAGCGTGCGGAGAAGCTCATCGGCGGGCTAGGCGGTGAGAAGGTGCGCTGGACGGAGGCGGCTCAGGCGCTGAAGGATGCGTCGGTGGCGCTGACGGGCGACATGCTGGTAGCAGCCGGCATCATCGCCTACTGCGGCGCCTTCACAGCGTCCTTCCGCCAGACCATCATCGAGGGATTCCTGGACATGGTCAAGTGAGTGCTGAGCTCCCGCCATGCCTACTGCCCTTTCCCCTGGCTGCTGGGTTGACTCAACATGCGTCTGCTGCCCGATGCACCATGGGATGATGCGTTGAGATTCATGGTGTTCGTGTACCGATCTCCTAACATTTCCCTGCGACCGTTGCTTCCTGCACAGGGCCGCTGGCATTCCGCACACGCATCGCTTCAGCCTGGCGGGCGCGCTCGGCGATCCCGTCCGCACGCGCGAGTGGCTCATAGCAGGCCTACCCAACGACTCGTTCTCAATTGAGAACGGCATCATCGTTGCGCACGCCAGGCGGTGGCCGCTCATGATTGACCCGCAAGGGCAGGCTAATAAATGGGTGAAGAACTTGGAGAAGGAGCGCAAGTTGCAGGTGCGCTAATTAACCCAAAGTCCCAGACGGAGGACACATACCGCATTTTTGGTGGACCCCAAGCTTCTGCGCACGGCAAAAACTGATATAGATGACTCATTGCAGGTCATCAAGCTGTCCGAGGGCAGTGACTTCCTCCGGGTACTGGAGAACGCCATCCAGTTCGGTCTGCCAGTGCTGCTGGAGAACGTGGGTGAGGAGCTGGACCCCTCGCTAGAGCCGCTGCTGCTCAAGCAGACGTTCAAGTCCATGGGCGTCACTTGCATCCGCCTTGGTGACGCCACCATCGAGTACAGTGCAGATTTCAGGTGGGTGGCACTTCGAGTGGGTCGTTGCGTGGTGTAATGTCGTGTGCGACGGGCGCGGGAATGGGTCCTACGATGCTAGGTAGTAGTCCTATCCTCTTGAGGGCGTTTTCAACGGCCGGCTCTCTTAGCCATTCACCCCTCCTGCCTGCCGTGTGCAGGTTCTACATCACCACTAAGCTGCGGAACCCGCACTACCTGCCCGAGGTGGCGGTCAAGGTGACGCTACTCAACTTCATGATAACACCCGCCGGCCTGGCTGACCAGCTGCTCGGGGTCGCTGTCACCACGGAGCGCCCCGACCTCGAGGAGAAGAAGGCCCAGCTGGTGCGAAGGGGTGGCGGCGGTTGATAGAATTGGACTCAGCGGTGCTGAAAGAGACACATGCGCTGCCATTATGCCATACTGTGCTTTGCATGAGTACAGAAGCCAACATGCAGCGAAATACCGCTTTCATTGTTCACAGGTGCTCCAAGGCGCGGAGAACACTCGCCGGCTAGCGGAGATCGAAGACCGTATCCTGGAAGTGCTGTCTAACAGCACGGGCAACATCCTCGAGGATGAGACTGCCATCACGATCATCACAGAGGTGAGCATTGATGTATACTCAAGCGGTTGAAGGGTCGTGTCGTGCGGCTCGCTAGTGCCTAACTCTAAATGGGGGTTCGAATAACACGGTTGTAAATAATGTGCCTTCCTCCCCACAGGCCAAAACACTGGGTAACGAGATCCAGGACAAGCAACGCGCTGCGGAGGTGACGGAGCGGGCCATCGACGTCGCACGCACGGGCTACAAGCCGTGCGGCGAGTACACGTCTATCCTGTTCTTCTGCATCTCTGACCTGGCGGCCATCGACCCCATGTACCAGTACTCACTACCCTGGTTCGTCAACCTGTTCGTGGCGTCCATGCACGCAGCAGAGGTGAGGTTGGTGGCTGGCTGGCCGTAGCTCAGTCTTCAAGCCAGTAGGGGGCCTTCCAGCTTTCTGAATAGCTAGTGGTATGGGCGCTGCCGTGTGTTTCCTTGCCGCTTTGAGAGAGCGCCGGCAGCCCTCGACGTGACTGTTTTATTGACCTTGTTCCTTGGTTGTCCGCAGCCGAGCAACGTACTTGAACGGCGGTTAGAGAACATCTACGACCACTTCACGTACGCGCTGTACCGGAATGTGTGCCGGTAAGCAATAGGAAGGAGTGCGCAGGGCCTGGGGCTGCCATACTATACTCGCACCGGAGCCTTGCCCTGCATGTGCATGTGCACTGCAACCAACTGCAAGTTGCACCTTTGTACGTTGAGGGAATCCAATCAACCGCAACCATTGTGGTTTGGGCTACTTGTTGAGGCTTGCTGTGCCGAACCTCGGGCTGGGTCCCCGCTCCACCATGCCTTAGGTCGCTGTTCGAGAAGGACAAGCTGCTCTTCGCGTTTCTACTCTGTACGCGCATCCTGGAGACCAAGGGCCGCGTGGACATTGACGAGTACATGTTCCTCCTCACGGGCGGCCTGGGTGGCGCCGCCGATCCCCGGCACAACCCTGCCTCCGACTGGCTGGTCGAGCGCGGCTGGCGCGAGCTGTGCCGCCTGGACCGGCTGCCCACCTTCATGGGCCTTGCGGATGCCTTCACAGCCGATCCAGATGCCTGGCGGCCGCTCTACGACGCCGCTGAACCGCACCGCACCACCCTGCCAGGTCTCTACAACTCGCTGGACTCGTTTCGCAAGCTCCTCATTGTCCGCTGTGTGCGGCCGGACAAGGTGGTGCCCGCGGTGCAGGATTTTGTGGAGGCCAACCTCGGCAAGAAATACGTTGAGCCGCCGCCCTTCGACCTGGCGGCCTGCTACGCCGACTCGGCGCCCACCACGCCTCTTATCTTTGTGCTTTCGCCCGGCTCGGACCCCACCGCCGCTCTGCTGCAGTTTGCGGGCGAGCGTAACATGGGCAGCCGGCTCATGGCGATCTCGTTGGGGCAGGGGCAGGGGCCCAAGGCCGCGGCCATGATTGCGGAGGGTGCGCGGCTGGGCTCGTGGGTAGTGCTGCAGAACTGCCACCTGGCACCGTCATGGATGCCCACCCTGGACAAGATCTGCGAGGAGCTGCAGCCCGACATGACCCACAACGAGTTCCGGCTCTGGATGACGTCATACCCCAGCCCCAAGTTCCCGGTCAACATTCTGCAGAATGGCGTCAAAATGACCAACGAGCCGCCCAAGGGCATCAAGGCCAACATGCGCCGCTCCTACATGATTGAGCCCATCTGCCAGGACAAGGAGTTCTTCGAGACGTGCGTGCAGCCCGGGCCATTCAAGAAGCTGCTCTTCGGGCTGGTGTTCTTTCACGCGCTGGTCCAGGAGCGGCGCAAGTTTGGGCCACTCGGATGGAACATTCCGTACGGTGAGTGGCATCATGGCGCTGCAAGGCCTTCACGCACACAGAACGGCTTTGGTCTCATCCGCACATTGTCCAATGCTGCAATATGCATAGTGCTTGAGTTGAGTTGTATTGATCCCCTGTGCGGTCCATCCCAGGGTCTAAATGCTGACCTGTTGCGTTCCCTCCGCCTTCACGTTCCGCTCAAACAGGCTTTGATGACGGCGACCAGCGCATCAGCGTACGTCAGCTCAAGATGTTCCTAGACGAGGCGCCGCAAGGTGCACCGCCGCCCTTCGCTGCACTGCGATACGTTACGGGCGAGTGCAACTACGGCGGCCGCGTCACCGATGACAAGGACCGGCTGCTGCTCAATACCATTCTTGAGCGCTGCTACTGCCCCGAGATTATCACCGACGAGGAGTATAAGCTCTCCGCCTCGGGACTCTATTACGCACCTTCCGAGGGCAACCGTGCCTCCTACCTCACATACATCGACTCGCTGCCTATCATCCCGCTCCCGGAGGCCTTCGGCCTGCACGAAAACGCCGACATTGCCAAGGACCAAAACGACACTGCGGCCATGTTCGCATCGCTTCTAGCAATGACGGGCGGCGGCGGCTCAGGCGGTGGCGGCAGCGGCGGTGGCGGCGCCGGAGGCACCGCTGCCGAGGACCGTGTGGCAATGGTGGTGGTTGAGTGCCTGGCGCGGCTGCCGCCCGAGTTTGACATTGAGGCCATCCAGCGCCGGTGGCCTGTCAAGTACGAGGAGTCGCTCAACACGGTCCTCTCACAGGAGTGCAGTCGCTTCAACAAGCTTCTCGCCATACTGCACGAGTCGCTGGTCAACATCCGGCTCGCGCTGCAGGGCCTGCTTGTCATGTCGGCGGAGCTCGAGGCGGCCGTCAGCGCCATCGCCATCAATCAGGTGCCGGAGCTGTGGAAGCGGCGCTCCTACCCGTCGCTCAAACCGCTTGGTTCCTACCTGGAGGACCTCTACCAGCGGCTCGACATGTTTGGCTCCTGGGCCGCGGGCGGGCCCCCGCCCAGCTTCTGGCTGCCCGGCTTTTTCTTCGTGCAGTCGTTCCTCACGGCCTCGCTGCAGAACTACGCCCGCCGGCGGCGCGTGCCCATCGACACGGTCAGCTTCGGCTTCGAGACGCTGGGGATGGACGCAAGCAGCTACCGGCAGCCGCCCACTGAGGGCGTGTACGTGCACGGGATGTTCCTGGAGGGCTGTGGCTGGGACGCCGCCGCCCAGCGGCTTTGCGAGAGCCAGCCGAAGGTGCTGTTCGTGCCTGCACCGGTGATGTGGCTCCGGCCGCGGTCAGCGGAGCAGCAGGAGCACTATGACTTCTATGACTGCCCGCTGTACCGGACGGCCGACCGGCGGGGAGTCCTGGCAACGACCGGCCACTCGACAAACTTCGTGATGTTTGTGAAGCTGCCCACCGACATGCCAGCCAGCCACTGGATCATGCGGGGCGTGGCACTCTTAACGCAGCTGTCGGATTGATGATTGAGTGTGGTTCGGGACATTACGCCAGGCAGCGCATGAGTTGCGCTCCGTGTGGGGGTTTGGCATAGGATGCGTGGTTATGGTACGTTGGATTCAGGACTGAACGGAAAGGGTGATAATGGGGGTTCGCACAGTACTGGGGAGAGAACGCGCGGGATCAGCGCGCTCCATTCAAAGACTAAGAAGTAGAGCGCAATTGCATGTAGGTGCAGGTTGTCCGTGGGAGCAGGAACGTCACCGGCCCATGACGATGTGTTGCCGCTCTGGTTACATGCCGAACGTTGACATGTCTAAGACGGTTCTGCAAGCGTGGGGCTTGCTGAGGCGAAGCTAGGGGTAGAGCTGACTGCGAGGACTTATGGCATTGATAGTCAGCGCACACGGTAAGCATACGCCTTACAGGGCATGCTGCAAAGGGCATTGGCGTTATGCCGCTGTGTGGTGGTTAGCCCCCTTTACGACCGGGAGCTCACTTGTCGGGAAAGGTAGAGAATGTAGGAGGCGCTAAGCTCGCAATGGCGTACGTTACGTCTGGCGGGTTTGGGGGCAGACACGAGGGCGACCTTTCGTTCATGCGGCTGACTGTTTGAACCCCGTTACTGCGTGACTTGTATGTCGGTGTGACGTGTGACTGTGAAACCGACAAATTAACAACTATGTATGATGTAAGCCCTCCACAAAGCTCCAGTAGTGCGTACCCTTCAGTGCGTACACCGCTGCTGTACGACCTTACGTCTTCCTGGCCCCACCTAGACAGGGCAGCCTGGAAAGTGATACAACTGAGGCGTGCAATATCCGTCTGTTCTAGGACGCTGGCTGTCGACTTCCCTCTTCCCCCCGACATGTACGTGCTCAACGGCGGCCCGGACCCCTGGTCCCCAGGAACCAGCCCCAAAACGCCCTCTAGGAATCAACGTTGGAGGATGCCACCTATGACAATGGCTCCGTCTCAGTGTCCACTAGCAGCCTGACCAGGTCCCATCCTCCAACGTTGATTCCTATAATTTCCTATGTACCGAAAAACCGGCTGCCGTACAAGGGGTGTGGCACAGCGGGACGAACATGTAATAGTCGCCAAAATGAATTATCAACACCGTTCTAGATTGTGCGTTACGAGTACAGTCCGGATATGCGTTCCACATTGCAAACAGACGAGTGGGTCATGGTGCCAGATGACCGCTTCCAACCCGCTATAATAAGATGAGAATAGCATAATTACAGCATGACAAAAGCGAGGCGTGTGATCACGGACTTTGGAATGAAGCGGGCGGCCCAACTCGCGAAAACAGCCTGTATTTCGCGAGCCGCCTCGCGAAATACAGGCTGTTTTCGCCAGTTGGGCCGCCCGCGAGTTCCGCCCCCCCCCCCTCTCCCGGCACAACCCTCCTCGCGGCACAGAATCCAAGGCAACCGCCAGGCTCCTTCCGCCTCCACGAATCGCCCGCATGACAATATGCATGTGCCTCTGGGCGCTCAATGTTTGTGGGTATTTTTTGTGCGGGCGGGGGCCGCAAGCCCGCGCGAGGTTCCCCGCGGAGAAACGCTTCTGCCAGTCCTCGACGTACACACATGCAGCTACGTTATAAGCAGACTTCTGTAAATAACTAGGCGAACGAGAAAAATCGCCAATGTGCCAGCGCCCCTGTGCCCCATTGCGACCTGCTTCGGGCCCCCTTGCGTTCCTGCAGCCCTGTAAGCTACTTTGCCGATTGCTGTGCTGTCCAGAGGCACATGCATATTGTCACGCGGGCGATTCGTGGAGGCGGAAGGAGCCTGGCGGTTGCCTTGGATTCTGTGCCGCGAGGAGGGTTGTGCCGGGAGAGGGGGGGGGGCGAGGCGGAGGTCTCATTGAGGGCGGCACACGCAAATACTTACCCTACGCAATATACGAACCTACAAACGTGGTCTTCCCGCTTTCGGGCTTAACCAGCGGAGCGGCAGTTTGGCAAATTGTGATTTTCCTTGCAAAAGAGCCTTTGGGTACAGCTTCTGAGGAGTGTAAAACAAGACTTACAGCCTTACAAGGCGTCTCTTGGTACTCAGGGGGCAAAAAAACATGATGTTCGCCCTGTGACGCGCTTTCGCTGTGCCGTGGCCTCAAAACATGCTACTTAACGAACGTATGCAAAGGTGATGAAAGCTATAGGCGAAGGTAAGGGGATCTGCCAAATCCGCCCCAGAGCGGCGGAGTGGTACCCGCGTGCGGCGTGCCTGCACGACCTGCCTGTATAAGCTGTATCAAGTTCGCCCCACTCAAACATGCACAAGTGCGACGTTTGAGTACTGATTGTTATCTAAAAGCCAGTTAAAACAATGACAGTGATGAATAACTGCATGGTGTTGCAGCTGATTCCCCGGAATAAATAATGGTATCATACGCGTCTATATGTATAGGATGTGTGCGCGCATCTCGAAGTACTACGAATTGTGGCTATCTGTGGGCCCGTGGCTCGTACGTATGCAGGGGCGTTTCGCGACTTTTCGTCTTTCCCATTCAAAAGAGCATGATGTTTGTATCTACGTGGCATAATCTACATAATTGAACGGCCACCTTGAAGACGCACACTTTGGCCAAAGGACGATAGAGGTCACATAGACCTGCACATTTCTCACACATACCTTATGCATTCAAGAGGCTAATGGATGCAGTCCATTCGCCGTCTAGCGCCTCATGAATGCCGCTAAAGCTGCAAGGCGTGCGTGTTGTCTGCGGCAATAACTGGAGGGTATTCGTGGCCACGGTGGCAAGAAGCCCTGGACAATGCAGTATGGCGTCAGCCGAAAGCTGGTAAGCCGGGCGGGCTGCAAACCCAACCCCGTGTGACTGTACGGGTTGGGACGGCTGGCCGGGATCCTTGCTGAAAGAAGCATTTCAGGCTGACTATTGTACTGAACGCCGGATGCCCTCCTGCGACGCATCCGTGCAGCTCTTTTGCCTGCTAATTGCCTTAGCAGTTTGCGCCCTTGTGGCACTCATTGTACCCGTGGTCTGCATCTTGTCGGGATGCGGAGCCCGCACGGACCGGGTACGTACGCTTGGACGCGGGGCACGGGAGGCTGCCGTGCGGACGCTGAGATAGGGTGCTGCCGACCGCACTAGCACCATGCTATATGTTGCTGTACCTGCGCCAGAGGTCCCTTGGAGCCTCATGTTGGAGCCAAGGGTTGAGGCACGACACGTATGCATGGTTCGCGAACGGCGTGTACGACATATGCATGCATGGGCAGCCTCGCAGCCTCATGCTGCAGACGAACCCGGTGTGCACTGCGCAGGTCCCGGGAGTCGATGTTTACCGCCTGGTGGTGAACTTTGACCAGCTCGCGACGACCGTCAAATCCAAAGTTCCGCCAAGCCTAGCGGACCTGTTCGAAGAAGTCAAGCTGGGCTCTGGCATCTCCATCGTTTCTTTCAACACAACAGACGCCCTAGAGGAAATCTACAGGACGCTTTTATCCCAAAGCGGTAGGCATGGTGTGCGCGTGCATGTGCACGTACGACGCAAGGACAATACGTCGTTTTCCCTCTCTTGATCACGATGCTTTATGCGCGCGGTGACCAGGAAGTACCGGTACGAATTCTGACCGCTACTACTTCTTGGCAGCCGAGGCGCAAGAGCGATACACGTGGCTCTTACCTATGCGAACGCCATCTCCACCCGTCTCTCACCCACTGCAGACCTGCGGAACATCCTTAAAGACCTGCCGCAGTACCGGCCGCCCCCTGCCGCTGACAACCCTCTGTCGCTGCTTGGGGTGCGCGATGCGCTGCTGCCCAACGCCACGGGGCGACGGGCCCTTGGGGTGGCGCTGCGGAGGCGGATGCAGGACTCGGTCTCCGGGTTGACAGACCCGCTTGAGACGCAGCAGTGGGCCATAGGCAATGCAGACGTGGAGGACGCGTGGGCCGTCACCCAAGGTGCGGATTTTCTCCTCGGCCACGCGCTGCTTAATGCGGCATCCCTAAGTTAATGGGCCCACGAAACTGCAGTATGGGATAGGCCCCATTCGATCTGTACTCGGCCTCGTTGGTTTGCCGTGGAACCAAGTTCTGCGTCCAGTCGCCTGCTCGCTGCGCTGCCTCCGCTGCAGGCTTTCCCCAGGTCGTCGTTGCGGTGATCGACACGGGGTGCTATATGCAGGTGGGCCTCGGTCTGTCGGGTCCGATCTTTTGGGCATCATACAGTCTCACAGTAGGTGTGTGTGTCCCTGGACCGGTCCTGCGCAGCCGTCACGGCCGTGCTGTTCGCTGCGCAGTATGGGAGTGGGCATGGCGCCGGGGCTTGGCAGCGCCGCCAGCCCCCTCCCCTGCCCGCACTGAGTAAGTCCATCCCCTGCCCGCATGCAGCACCCCGACCTACAGGGCAATCTATGGGTCAATCCCGGCGAGATTCCCAACAACGGAGAGGACGACGACAAGAACGGTAAGTAGTGTTGCGGCCAGAAATGCTGGCGGCCTGTCTGATTGCTTCCTGCTCGCGAACCCTGAAAGCACCGGCCCGGCTCCGCACTGTCGGGTTTAACGGAGGCGCACATGCCCAACTGGCGACGCTCTCGCTCTACCCCGTAACGACCAACGTGTCCCACGCTCAGCATTGCACAGCCCGGATGCATGCCTTGGACCGTAGCTGACATGTGCCGGACGACCGTGCGGCACGCGCGCGCGCACACGCAGGCTATGTCGACGACGTTCATGGCTTTGACTTCTCAGGGCCCTGTGAGAAGAATCTGCGCGACCGGTCCACCGGCTGCGGCAAGACGCCCAACGTGTCGGATCCGCGCGGCCACGGCACGCACTGCGCCGGGATCATCGGGGCGCGGCGCCGCAACGGCGTGGGGGTGTCGGGCATCGCGCCCCGGGTCAGCATCATGTGCCTCAAGGTCCGGTGGGAATTGGGGACCTGGCGGTCAGAGGCCCGCATAGAGCCACACAAAGCCGGCGCACGGGGCCTCTGACGCGCACGCCGTACGGGACCACTCTTGCGGCGGCGCAGGCTTGCGGGTGTGCCGCGCGCGCGCTATCGGCGACCCAGCGCCGGCGCATCCTCAAATCCCTCCCTGCACAAAACACGACAGGTGACGCCAGACACGGGGGCGTTCTACTCGGGTCTCGTCTTTGAGGCGCTGGACTACGCCCGCAAGATGGGAGCCCATGTCGTGAGCCTTAGCTACGGGCCCAGCGACATCAAGCCAGACCCGGATCCTGAAACCGTGCGGCAGGAGAACAATTTGTACCAGGCCGCTTTCCAGAACCTCACGGCCCTCAACATGCTCGTCGTGGCCGCGGCAGGTGCGTTTCCCTCAGGGCAGGACCGCGTGGTTGTGGTGAAACGTAACGAACCAGCATTGTAAATGACCCCACAGCGGCAGACCAGGCTACTCTTATGATCGGCGACCCGGACGGGTCAACGGGTGAGACGAATGATAGTGCGTTGTAGCACGCCCGGCAAAGCAGCCGTCGCCCCCTCAGCAGCCGTAAGCCTGCAGAGCCCCTAAACGTTCTGGGACTTCTGGCTGCTCCCCAATGTGCAAGCCCCCCGCCGTCCTGTTCAGGCAACGAGGACACCGACCTGGACCGCGAGGTATTAGGCCGCAACTCCACATACAACCCCTGCTTCATGGCGCAATACTTTCCCGACAACGTGCTCTGCGTCACCGCCACTGACGAGCAGGTATGGGGTGGTCGGGGTGAGCGCTAGCCGACGATTGAACGCAGCAAGGCGATGCTGCATCGCAGCGCTGTATCTCCCTCAGCGCGCATATCACCACAAATGCATGCATGCGCAGTCCACGCTGCCCGCAAGCGTCCGCCGCCCACCCGCCTCTCCCGCTGGTGGCAGTCAACCGCCAACCGCCAACGGTTCCAACCTGCAACCGCTGTCCGCAGAACCGCCGCCTATATGGGCTGGTCAACAACCAGCGCAAGGGCACAAACTACGGCAACCGCACGGTGCAGGTGGGGGCGCCGGGGCTGCACATCATGAGCACCGTGCCGCCCATCGAGCTGACGGGCTACCGGCAGTGGATGAACGATAGCGGCTCGTCCATGGCCGCCCCGCTCACTGCCGGCATCGGGGCGCTGGTGGTGTCGGTGCTGGGAGAGCGCGACGCAAATTACTACCAGGTGTGTATTCGGGCAGAGGTTGCAAAACTTGCTCGCTAGAGGAGCTGCGACCCCTTCTCGGCCCGCGGGCCGTTCCGGGGGTCAAAGTAACTGTCCTTGCGAAGCCCAAACCCTGCGGCCCCGCCCACTGCCAGGCGGGCAGGCTTGTACCGCGCGGGGTGTGCGCGGCCGCAGCAGCGCCTGCTGCAGCCGCGTGTCGTGTGTAGGGGAGGGAGGCTGTTACTCGGATGCCACTTGGTGTGGGGCGGGAGAGCTTCAATGGCTTGCATCTTGCATGCTCGGATGATGTGGAGCTACCTATGCCAACGGACTGACAACGACACGTGATGTGCGGTGCGCCACCTTGGCCGCGCCGTCCCTTGGGGGCCCTCAGGGTAGGGCCGCTCGCGACATTCTGGCCCGCACCGTGGACCAGGTACCGGGCCTGTCCGTCTCCTACGGTGGACGCGTGAACGCCGCAAAAGCCGTCCGGGAGGCTCGGCTGCTGCTTGAGGGAATCAAGGGTGCGGGCAAAGTGGAATCAAGGGAGCGGGCAAAGTGGAATCAAGGGAGCGGGCAAAGTGTGTGAAACTGCCTGGAGTGCTCCTTTCAAGGCCCACGCGGGGCCGTTCCCTACGCTTGGGGTGCCACTCCCGTGCCAGCGCTGCCGTACCTTGGTGTCTCCCCAAGCAACCTCGCCCAGTGATGGTGGGATGCGCCACACGGTACCTGCACCCCTGCCACGGACCTCTTGCCGAACCGCTCTCACGCCACCCTTTGGGGGCATTGCCGTGCCTGCACTTTCCCCGTCCGTCCCCCCGTCCCCGCCGGACGGGCGCCTTCACGCGGCAGCCAGTGCATATGTGCATTCGCGTCAACCGTTGCTCCTGAAGGAACCCGTCCATCCCAACCCTTGGTCCCCTGGTCCATCCCCACCTTCATCTCCCTCATTCGCTGCACTGACCTGGGCCCCTCCGCGCAGAGCCCCAGCCGGCCGAGGGCTTCGACCCCGCGGGCCAGTCCGTGATGCTGCCGGGCTTCACCGAGCTGTACTACGAGGGGGACGTGTCGGGCGCGCGGTGCCCCGGGCCCCGCCTGGACGGCTTCGGCGACCGCCTGGTGGACGTGAGCACCCGGGTGAGAGCAGCCCCGCGGGGTTGGGGCGGATCCGGGTGCGCCCTGAGCTGCACTGCGCCCGACGGCGTACGAAAACGAGGGGAGCTCACTCGGTTACTCCACAGCGTGTTCAAATGTGCACTGCGTGCTGCGGCGTCCGTCCTGTCGTGCTGATGACTCGCTGGACTAGGATACCGTGCCGACAGCATGTGTGACTCCGTGCCGCGCGTGGCCGGTCTCCGCAGGGAAGCGGCTCGCTCTTCACGACCTACAAGAGGGGCGCAGGCCACACTCTGGTGCTGCGGGCGTACCTCCGCCTGCCGGAGTCCTCCCCCGGGAGGTACAGGCTGCAGGTGGGTGCTAGGCGGTGGGTGGTGGGCGGTGGAAGACTGCGTGTGGCGGGGGGGGGTCGGTGCACTGCCTCACGCAAGGCTCTGCTAAGAGGGGATCGGGATGCGCAAGCGGCCAAGGTGGGTGGGCCCGTCAGACGGGCCCGCCTCGCGGGACGCCCGCCGGCGGCGCGGACACTAGCGCCCACCTGTTCCGCTCAAGTGCGCTCGGGAGCGCTGGCTGGGTCGCCTGGCCCGCATCCGCCCGACCAGCCCCGCCCACGTGCTGCAACGGACACCGTGCGCTCCCGCGCAGGTCGACAGCTCGGCCGACCCGGGGGACCTGACCATAATGCTCAGCCAGTACTGCCTCAACCTGACTGGCACAGAGCTAATTGACTCGGCAGGAGGTGCGCTCGTGGCGTGTGGCGCTACCCCTCTTTCTTTGCCGCGTTTCAGCTTCCTATCATGCAGGTTGATGCTGCTTGCTCGGTGTACCGGTACATGCCTTCTGGCTGCTGTCAATTAGCAAGGTCCTGCACGGGGCGGGCAAATGGGAGGGGGCCCCAGAATCCTGGGCGGAGCTCCCACATCACCGCCCCGGCACACGGCATTGCGCCTCGCAGGATGGCTTACATGCCCCGCAAAGCCCCGGTCGGCGCCGTGGCCTCGGGCCTTACCGAGCTTTGTTTCGGGGTTCCCAAAGCCTGCATGTGCCGCGAACCTGTTTCTCCTCAGGCTGGTATCCCTTCGAGCTGCGCTACCGCAACCCCTCCGCCAAGATTAGCATCTACCTTGCTGAGCCCGGCAGCCCCGACCTGCGGAGCGACCTCCCCTGGTTCTTCATCGCGACCTCCAAGTCGCCACGGTACTACTACTACGCCCCGGAGATTGCCCTCTCGTCCACCTTCCAGGTGGGCGCCCGGCGCGTGTGCGTGCGCGCCTGCACAACCGACCGTACGTACGCATATCACGGCGCACAGCACGCAAGACACCCGGCGGTCGGGTGCCCCTATGGGCCAAGGTCCACTCGGGTTGTGCGCAACACACCGACGGGCGCGCCTGCCGTGCCGTGCTGTGCTGCGCTGTTCCCTGCCGCGCCCCGCGCCCCCGCCAGGTGCTCACCCGGCCGCCAAGCGGGGCGGCCAACTCGACGACCGCCATCACCGCCAGCAGCCTTTTGGAGGGCGCCTGGCCCCGCCTACAGCTGGACCAACCCTACAACTACAGGTAGGCACTGCACTGCGAGTGCGCGTGCCTGGTAGCTTGGTAGGAGGAGAGCGCAGGCTTTCGGTCGGCTTTTAAACACAACAACGGCCTCCACGCACGTTACCCACCTGTCAGATTATTGTGTTGCAAAGGTTCACCTCGGTTTGTCTGCCCAGGGACCCATGCCGTCCCTCATGCGTGGAGTTGAGCGGGTCCTCGCCCCCTTGCGTCCCATATGCGCACAGCGCTGTGCTGGAGGATGTGACGTTCACGTCTCCGGGGGCGCTGCGAGATGCGCTTTACCCGCCCTCCGCCTTCGCCCCCGAGGAAGTGCCGCTGGCGGTTGTGGGCCTTGTGTATGCAAGGATCAGGTCTCCTGGCACGCCCATGGTGTTCCGGGTGAGTTCTCAGCAGGCACAGACGGGCAGCCGCGGGTGGCTCTGTGCCGCACTGTGCAATGCTAGAATGGAATCAACAAGGGTCTCCGATCAAGGCTCATGAAGTGCAGCGCGTGGGATCTACAAACGGCTTCCGTCATCATTTGGTGCCCACCCGCGTCGCCCCGCCACGCCCCCCTCGCAGGTCACGTGCAACCGCTGCGCGCTGTACGTCAACGGTCTCCAGGTCCTGGATGTGTACCGCAGCAGCTCCGCGGCCGCCACCACGCTGCTGAGCACCTGCGTGTCGCTCGGGCCCGGGCTCGCGGCCGGGCACGACCTGGAGCTGCGCTTCGGCGCGGGCGACTGGGGCTCGGCGCTGCTGCGTCTGGACTGGCTGCCGTGCGAATACGCGAGCGTGGAGGGGGATGTGCGCAGCCTGCGGACGCTCGCGCTCAACAACCTGTTTTGGTTGCCCTCGTCAGGCGTTGCAGGTAGGCCTTGGCTCGCGTAGTGGACTCATCGTAGTGCGTGGCGGCAGAGTGAGCCGCCGGGATGGTCTGCTACGTGAGGAGCTGGCATTTTGCAGCGCGTCCGCAAAGGCTCGGTGGAGAGGTCGCCCCGGGCTGAGGCGGATGGACCCTGCACACAAATGTCGCGCCCGCCCTGGCTGGCGACCCCTTGGAGATACGGTGCTGATGCCAGGAGGGGCTCGAGCGTTCCACCGGTCACCCTCCCGCCTCTCAGGATACGTGCCGGGCCTGCAGTGCGATGTGTGGCCGGACCAGAAGCGGGTGGACACATCGGACGCCGGGTACCCCTTCCTGAGCGCCCCCTCCTACAAGTTCCGGCTGCCGGCCGCTCTCACCCAAACCCCGAGGGTGGGTCAGTACGCATGGCTTGGCTGGGTGCGTCGCTGCACCTTCAATGCGGGCCCATGGCCACTTGACACGCCATGCGCTCTCTACCTTGCCGAGGGCGCTCCTCCGACGCTTCAGCGAGCATGCCGAGCATGCCTTCTGACCTTACGTATACCGGTATGTCCCTACACTGTGCTTTGAGACACGACCGGGCCTGCACCCGTCGGCAGCGCAGGGCGCCAGGCGCACTCTGCATTACATCACCCGGAACGGAATCAACTACACCAACCCTTTGTACGACTTGATGGCCGTTAGCGGCTGCAGCGCCAACGAGACGGCCTCGGCCGCCAACTGCACCGCCTCCCTGGCGTTCAACCTCAAGGTGCGCCGGGCTGGATGTGGGTTAAGGTCGGGGCCTCTCCCGATGTTGGGTGCCAGCATCGGGCTTGACTCACTGCCCGGCAGGCCATCAGGGCGCTTCCTACCCCGTCGGGTACACTCGCACGCCTGGGCGCACGCGCGTGCAGGGCTCCCACCCGCGCCCACGCTCCCCCCCTGGGTTTGGGCATGCGGGCCATACGCTGGCGTTTGATGCCCTTCTGCAGGACGTGATGACTTCGACTGGAGACGCCCAGAATCTGTCTGGCACGCCGTATGAGGCCGTGTACGTTCGGTGCTGGACGTACGTCAACCGCGGCTTCAGGTGCGGGGCAGTGTCCACATGGAGCGCCCCGTGGCCCCACCACTGGCTTGGGTCGCCACCCGCCTGCGTGCCCTCCTATATGGGATCCTTTGTGCCGTCCTCTGGTTTAATCGAGACCAGTCTCAGGCCAGCCCTGTGGCATACACATCCGGACGCTCATCACGTAGGCCTGGGAGGAGCGCAGCGCGCACGGAGCACGGTACCCTCGGTGACCCACGTATGCCGCCACAGAGTTTGTCAACGTCCTTCTCCCCGCTCCTCAGGACGGGAGCTGTGCAGGCACTGGGCAGTTCCACGACGGACACGCAGGTGTTCCTGGGCGCCCAGAGGGTGAGGGGGCTGTGGGGCGACCGGCTGCCTGCAAGTCACCGGCGCGCACCTCGTAGCCGCCGTGTTGAAACGAAAGGACGCATACGACGAGCGTAAGCGCGAAAGTGATGGTGCCGTTGTAGGACCAAGCTCCAAAGGAAGTTGAAGGGGTGATGTCCCTGCATGTTAGTTCGGCGGCGACCACCACCATAGCCCCCGATGCGGCCCAGGATTCTCTCTGGGGCGACCCTATGCAATGCCGTGCTGGGATGCGCCTAGACTGGCCTGCGTGCATCGCATGCTGGCTGGTGCATGTCTCCCGGCCCCCGGCCCATCCAGCCCCCCGACCCGTTGACTATCGTTGTCTCACCTGCCGGCGTGTGTGCAGGCGGCTCGCTGTTCCCCGTGCGAGCAGTGCGCGCCGCGTGCCCCGCCCTGTCGTTAGGGCTTCCCACAGAGGGGCTAGGGTGGCTTGGGCAACCCTTTCGTACGCCTGTGCGCACCTCCAACTGCACTGACCACGTGCCGTCGCAACCCTTGTCAGGTGCTCGCAGTCACCAGCGGCTCGAATCGGTACCCGAACAACAACGTCGCGTCGGCTGCCAACCGCACCGTCCTCAACGGCCACTATCAGCTGCTCGCCTTTGAGTTGCGGGCCTTCAGCTCCAAATCCGCCTTCGCCATCCTCGAGACGCCAAACGAATCCGACTTCTTCAACATAGACATGTCAGGGGCGCTGTTGCCCATACCCGTCCTGGCGGCTCCCGATCCCGTCGTGTCGCCTCCTTCCCCGGCGCCCAGCCCGCCGCTTCCGCCGCCGACGCCGCCACGGAGATCGCCTCCGCCAGTGCCGCCTCGGCCGCCGTCGCCACGCCCGCCGCGCCCGCTGCCGCCAGCGCCGCCGTCGCCGCGTCCTCCGCGCCCGCTGCCGTCGCGCCCGCCGCCGACTCCATCACCCGCGCCCCTGCTGCGTCCGCCACCAGGACCGGATGTGCCGCTGCCGCCGTCGCCGCTGCCCAGCGGCCCGCCCACTGGTCCGTCGCCACCTCAGCCGTCGCCGCCGCGGCCGCCATCATCGCCATCGCCCCCGTCATTGTCGCCACCTCAGCCATGGACACCACCGCTGCAGCCTGCTGAAGCGCCCTGGCCGAGCCCACCGCCTGAAAGCTTGCTGACCACCCTTACACCGACCGTCGTGCCGCCGGCAAGAGCTCCTGGCCCTCCTTCGCCCTTCCCTCCCAGCCCACCTCCTTCGCCAGCTGGGGCCATCGGAACCTCTGAGCCACCGCATCCCAGCCCGGTACCCGTGAATCCCAACACCCCCACCCGTGCATGGCCCCCTCCGACCCCGGCCGCCGCCTCGCCGGCCCCACCTGCGCAACGGCCCGAGCCAAGCGCGCCGGGACCGCCCCCGTTCCCATCTCCTTCCATCCCCGGCCGCCGGCGGCTGCTACAGCTGGGTGCCAACAGCGGGGCCCTCGCCGCAACGGTCCTCGGCGACAGCCCCTACTCGCTGTCCCAGGTGCCGCGGGCGCCAGGGCTGCTGGCGTCCGTCTTCCGGGTCGCCAATGACTTCAAGGGCAGCCCCGGCCTGCTGCTGAATGACCTGGGTGACACGAATGCGCGTCTCATGCTGTCGCTGTCCTCCTTGACGGGACTGTCGGGCAGGGTGGTCAACATGAACGTGAATGCGTCGGTGGTCGGGCGGTACGTCCGCGCGGGCGGTTTCCTGCGCCGCCCGGTGTCGGCCCCCGGGCCGGCGCGCTGGGTGCTGCGGGTGCGGGACAGCACCAGCCAAGCAGTGACCATCGTGATGGGCAACGTGACGGTGCGCAATGCGGTCGAGTATCCGGCCGACTCTGTCAAGGAGACGGACACGGAAGTGATGCTGCCGGCGGGGTACGTGCCCACAGTCGTTACGATGCGCAGCAGGCGTACGGAACCCGCTGCCGAGTTTGACGTTGCATTTCTGGATCCAGATACCCTTAGGGAGGTCAAGGTGGACGCCGCACTTTGGTACGGCGTGCTATAGGAGGGCTCGCCAGTTATTAATTGATGCTGGATTCATGTTATTGCAAATGTGCATTATGTGATGTGTTTGTGCAAATGCGTCATGTGATTTCATGCGGCGCGCATGCTGCTGGCGGCATTGTCCGTCCGCGTCTCCCTTGCTGCGCCCTGGGCCATACGCCTCGGCCAACAACGACCAGTTTCATGGCAGCGGGGTGCTGTGACCGCCCCTCCCGATGGGAAGACTGACCAGGGGAGAGCGGGCTGTGTCTGACCTTGAAGCATCTATTGCAGGAGGAGCGGCACCAACGTGTGCGTGAACTGCACTGGTGTCGCATGAACATCGCTTCTGCGCCTGCGCGTGGGACGAAGTGCTGGCAGGAGTGGCTGTGGCGGTCGCCCATGCTGGACCCATGTTACCTGTATTACTTGGCCCCGAAGCACGTGCTTAATAGGGAAGGGGAGTCCAGCCTTTGAGACGGGCCGGGACGGACACGGACCTATGCGATGGTGTTTTCTTGTATAAGTGCCCCTGTCGTGTTCATATTCGCGCTTGCACATGGGGCTCTCGCACATGAGCCGCTCGCACATGACACGGTGGTTGGCGATGTCGAACCAATTTTTCCATCCCTACGGACAAGGAGAAAAAACAGCAGTCATAATATAATGAAGTTGAAACCTCCTTTGCACACTGTCAATCCCCGCAAGTGGCAACAGGCAACCGATTACGGGATGACGCATTACGCCCGGAGCAAGCGACGGGCGCTAATGAAATTTTTGGTATTCCATCAAGAACTCTGCTCAACCCAGCCTCCCGACGCGACAAGCGTCGCATCGGCTCTGCAACACGCATTTTCAGGCTTCAATACTGCAGCGCGCGCGCGCATGGATTAGAAGTGGCGACAATGCTTCGGCTTGAGGAGCCGGCAGGCCTCAAGGAGTCTCCACTCTTCGACGCCGAGTGGTACTTCCCATTCAGTTTTGGGGCGCTGCGTCGCGGCGGTCACGGCATCGTCACTCGCTATAAGGTGTGAGTACCTGCCCCCCGGCCCCTCCCCTTGCCTGTTTTCGGTTGACCTTGGCCTTGGCACACCGTCCGGCCCATCGCAGCCGCATGTCGGGGACCCAGGGCTACCGCCTCCTGGGCCACAGCGAGGTCCCGCGCTCTTCGCAAAGGGCTCTGGAGAACCTGCGAATTCTCTTGCCGCCTCGGCAGCATCACCAGCAGCTGTGGACGAACTGCCTGTACCAGAGCGGCCACCTAGCGACAGCTACCTTGAAATCACGTTTCCCTTCAGGTGAGGCACCCAAGCCAAAGCCTGCCTTCAGCCACCGCCTCCCAAGGCCCTCTTTGTCCCGGGGACATACCCACGGTCGGTGGCCCATGGTTGCGGCGGTTGCGAGCCCACACACCATTGGACGGGCAACAGCCATCGACCCTCTCGTGGCGTCCTTTGTACCCTGCCGCTGCCTTGCAAACAATACGCCTGCGCGCGGGCTCATGTGACCGGAATGGGATCCCATGACGCGCGCCCTGCGTCCCGCCCTTCAACCTCACCTGCACTGCAGCAAGGACGCCCAGCTCCGGGAGCACTATCAGCGCTTCTTCACGGACCATATGCGCTTCGGACTGCTGCTGGAGGACCTGGACACGCTAGCAGGTGGGATGCTGGGTGGGGAACGGGGTGCCGTGTGGACAGGAAGCGACTCAGGTAGGTGCTAGAGGCGCGGGTACCCCGGCATGACGTGCGTGGTGTGACGCGTGCCAGCGGTGGGGGCCTGAGGGGAGCACGGGGTTGTCGAGCCATGCAGGGGCCTGCAGGTCTGCATAGGGAGCGGGGCAAGGGATTGGGGTAAGGTCTGGCGCGCTGCAGGATAGACTCCACGATTTTGCCCGCCATCGCAGGCAACATCGCCGCCCGTCACGCGGGCGTCACCAACCGCGTGCTGCTGACTGCGTCCATCGACCGCCTCTCCTGGCTGAGGGACCCGGCCGTCGGGGAGGTCACACTGTCGCACGACCTGCGCATGGCGGGGCAGGCAGGCGGGGCTGCGGGCGGACGGGCGATCCATGGCGCCCGCATTTGCGGGCCTGCCGCCTGGCCCGCTGCGGACACGGCACCCACAATGGCACCCCCGCATGCACGGATACCTGCCTTGCAGCTTGCGTCGGGGTCGCAAGTGCGGCGGGCGCTTTGCACAGCGCAACGCGATGATGTCACGTCCTGACGTGTCCTCGTTTTCGCCCTGGCGCCACTCTGCAGGTGGTGTGGGCGGGCCGCAGCAGCATGGAGGTGCTCATCGAGCTGGCCAGCTGGGAGCACGACGCGCGCCGGCCGCAGTGGCACTTCGTGGGCGTGGCGCGGTTCGTGCTGGTGGTGCGCACACCCGACCGCACCAGCGCAGCCAGCGTGCCGGCGCTCGTGCCGCAGACGGAGCGCGAGCGGGCGCTGTTCGAGCAGGGCAAGGTGGGCCCACCGAGCAGGCCGCGACGCAACCCGGGACGCGGGCGCCCACCGCACACGCCACAACCGGCACACCGCAGGCCCGCAGTGCATGCAGTGATGAGCGGCGTGCCGGGGATGTCCCGAGGCGCTCGTTGTAGTAGTCCCCGGGCTCCGTGTCTGCCCCAGCAGTGACCATGCGTGCGTCGGCACTTTGCGGGGTGGCTGCATCCCGGGTGCACCCGCTCCAGCATGCGACTTTGAAGCGAAGCATCATCCGCAATGTGCCGCATGCCAGGTGCACATGGAGCTGCGGCAGCGGCGGCGGGAGTCGCACTGGGCGCGCAAGCCGCCCACGGCCGACGAGGTGACGCTGGTGCACGACCTGATCCGCAACCATCACCTGCACCGGGTGGCTGCGCACCACCACCACCACCACAGCGGCACGCAGCTGGGCGCGGTGCCCATGCAGCGCACCACCCTGCACAGCGCTTGCTTGATGCACAGGTGGGCGGGAAGGGGGCTGGCTGCCGGGGTGGCGGGATGGGGTAGCCGGGGTCAAGGATGGAGAAGATGGGTGGGGGAGTTAGCAGTCAAGACGCCAGGCCCGTTTACGTGCACTGCGGACACCGGGGCAGCTTGCGGCGTCTCATGGCAGGCGAGGGTAGCGGGACCCGTGGCGATGCAAGCTTGTGGGGTTGCCCCTTGTGGGTTGCGCTGGTTGTCGCGGGTGTGCGCTTGGAGGCGGTTGGAGACGGGCGGCAGTCGCCCCGGCATTGCAGCTCATGGCCTAACGCCTGGTTTGGCGCGTGACCCTGCGCATGGCCCCGTAGCCAAGACCGGAACATATTCAACGTCATCTTCGGGGGGCACCTGCTGCGGCTGGCCTACGAGCACGCCTTTGCGACTGCCGCGCTGCACGCTGGTGAGCGCTGCGGGCGCCGCTTGCTTCGCCACGGCGTCAGTCCACACATGCCCGCCCACCCGTGCTCGCGCAATGGGTGGAGTCCATGGCCACCTGGTCACATATGCTCAGCCCGGAGGCACCGCCCGGTCCCGCACCCTCCCCATTGATTCTGCATCGCCTGCCCAGCCGTGCTATCTGCCTTGCAGAGGCGGCTCGGATCACGCGCCCCGATACCCAAGCCTGGGATTGTTTGTGGGCCGACCGATGCTGCCATGCCTCCAACTATTACCGTACGCCCCGCAGGTGAGTACTGCGACTCGCTGTCGATGGACGACGTCTCATTCTTGCAGCCTGTGCCCATCGGCACGCTGCTGCGACTCACCGGTCAGGTGCGTGGGCATGGAGCACTCCACGCACGCGGGACGCGGGACGTGCGCTAGCTGCGCCTCTTTGGCAACCCAAATCAACCGACAACCGCCCGCTCATGCGAGATGGGTGCCGCCTCGCGCTGCCGTTGCCTCTCTGCGCCAATGACGTACCCCGCTGCAAGCTGCCAAGCCCCGCACTCCTGACCACTGTTACGGCGTGTGTGCACGGGGGGGGGCGGTGCAACGGTACGGTGGAACGGTTGTGAGGCTGTCCCGCGCGGCGCCCACGCTCCTGCCATCCCATCCCGCGCATCCAGGTTGTGTACACGGAGGGGCCGGTGGTGCGGGTGCACGTGCGCGCGAGCAAGGTGGAGCCCGGCGCTCCCGAACAGAGCGTCGTCACCAACGTGTTCAGGTGCGACCGGGACGAGGGGAGGGGGATAGAAGAGAGCTGGGGCCGGGCGTAGCGCTGCACGCAGCGCGCCAAAGGCACCAACTAAACGACGGGACGCTGTCGCCCGGAGGTCGACACGGCGCTGGCATGTCAGGAACGGTGGCCGAGCGGCAAAAAGCGATTACCGACATGTGTCTGCGCTTGTGCTCCGCCGTCGCTGGCGCCTTGACCTTGATCTACCTTTGTAGGTGCAGCGGCGACGTCGTTGCGTCGTTGCGCTGCCGCCATCGTCAGCCCCCCTCCCTGCCTATCGTTGGCCGCTGCCTCCTGGCCTTGCCTCCGGTCCGCAGCTTCGCGTTTGTATCCCCCAGCGGCCCCGTGCGGCGCGTGGTTCCGGAGGCCATGGTGGAGGCCATGGAGTACCTGATGGGCCACCGGCAGCATCGGCAGGACGAGGCGTCGCTGGCCATGATGGACGCGGCGGCCAGGTCCCGGCTATAACGGGGCGTGCGAGGGCAGCGGCGCCAGGGGCCCCAGGGGTGCCGACGGCCGCTGGCAAAAGCGTCTGCAGTGGCGGGAGCATTGGACGTGGCCCTCCCGCCTGTGAGCCCATTCTAAGGTGTAGCGACTGTGGTGGCGACCACCGCAGAGCTGTCGCTACGGCAGCGGCGGCTGGGGCGGCTGCAGCGGCTGCAGCGGCATGCCCTGCGGGCGCAGGGATTGTAAGCGAAAGGTCACGGGTCAGGTCTCCAAGACCCGCGGTCGTGCTGTCAGGAGTCGTCATCTAGGTCCTACGCAGGGAGCCAGTGGGGCCAGGGCCTCCGCCTGCCTTGCTACGTTCCTCCTCGTGCGAGAGGGAGCCATGGAGCTTGGCCTCTGTGTCCCTTCATATGGTATGGCAACGGGGACTGTACGTACAGCCTACGGCATTTGGAGCTGATCTGTACGAGTAGTTTGCAAGTGATGGGGACTTGGTAACGCACCACGCTAGGTGCCCTCCGCTGGAGCGAGTCGGAGAATCCTCTCAAGTGCCAATCTAGTGTTTGCCTGACGCTATGCGGGTATCCAATTTCCCACTGATGCATGTTGCATGCACGAGTGCTTCTGCGTTACTTGGCATCAGGAACTTGAGATTGACAGTCGGCGACCAGCCATGGCGTCGTACGAGCACAGATGGCCTGCCGCTTCATAAAGACACCCGTGATGGTGTTCTGGCGACTGAACGGAGCAGGTGGGCGGCATGCGGCGGGTGGGAGGCAACGACAGTGGCGTGATATAGGCGTGCAGCACTGGGTGAGCCACGAACGCATAATGGATCAGCGTGGGCGCTATTTGGGCTTTGCTGGCCGGTCGTTGCAGAGGGCAGGGCAGTGCCGTGAGAGTGCCGTGAGGTACTGGACGATGATGGAACAGCCCAGCTGAACGGTAGCTGTTATCACCGCCCTGAGAGGTAACAATATGGTGATGGACGTACTGCACAGAGGCAGGTACCGCCTGTAAGGCCGCGACGCATGCGAGGAAGGCCACCGCGGGGTTCTCCCTTTTGCGGTCAAGGTGTCACACACTGAGCGCTGACGCGCGCGCGCGCATCATGGCCGCGCCATTAGCCTGGCGTCCGAGTACCCGCGCCAATGCCGTTCAGCAGAGGTCCATAGCGCTACCTCCGGAACGCCGTAAGTCATCAATGCGGTTCTGCAGGCTCACAACACGCCTACTTGCCTAGGCCCCGTCCGCCCACTCCCGGCCGTCCCGCGCCGCCGCCACCTGCGCAGCGACCTGATCCCGCACCTCGCGCACCACCGACAGCACCAGCCACAGCAGCCCGGGGTCGTCGCGCCGCAGCCGCAACACCTCCCCCTCCCCCTCGGCGCCCGCGACCTCCTGCACGAAACCCGCCACGCGCAGCAGCTCCAGGCCGCCCGGCAGCCGCCCCAGCCGGCGCTGCAATGCGGCGTTGCCCAGCCGCACGCGCCGGTAGCGCTCCTCCCGCGGGAAGTTGGCGGCGTTGCCCAGCATCGAGTCCAGCGTATCCAGCGCCAGAAGCACGTCGTCGGGTGTCGCCAGGGGCGCCGCAGCGCCGCCGTGCGCAGCGTGTGGGGAGGGGCCACATGCGGACGGGCCGGGTAAGGCGGGGCCGGCGGCGTGGGCCGGTATGGCTGCTGCGGGCCCGCCTTTCGCCGAGCGGGACGCAGCGCCCACCAGCTGCGCCGCCGCAGCCCACGCGCGGCGGACCTTTTCCCGCACGACGTCACCCATGCCGCTATCTCCGCCAGCAGACTCGCTGAGGTCTCCCGGAGGGCTGACGACCAGAACGAGCGGCGGCAGCGATTTTGGAGCCGGCGGCTGCAGGGGTACTGGAGCGGCTCCGCCCAAGACACGCGCCCCAGCTGCTGACCCATGGGTCACGCTATCGCCGTGCCCCGGCGCCGGCAAAGCCGCCCCGGCCACCTCACCGGGCCCAGCCGGCGCCTTCAGCATCGCCGTTGCCGCCTCTGCTTCCGCTGCATGCAACTCCACTAAGCTGCCCAGGGGCTGCCGGCCAACGTTAGCCGTACCCTCCTGGTCGACGCCGCGAATGGCGCCGACGCCCTTCGGAGCAGCTGCTGCACCACCGTCCCCATCGGCAGCGTCCCGCATGGGTATATCGCCGTCCGCGGCGCCGCCCTTCGTGCACGGCTCCTCCAGCTCCAGCGAGCCAAGCCGCCGCGCCTCCGCCTCCGCCCGGTCCGTGTCGGCGTCGAAGTGCTCAAAGCGCCTCGTCGCATCACCGCTGTCTGGCTCCTCATCGCCGCTGCTTGTGGAGTGGGAAGAGGGCTCGCCCGAGCCAGTGCCTGGAGTGCCGCGCCCGCCGGCTTCGGGCCCGGCCTGCAGACCAGCGCCACTGCCATGCAGCGCGCCGGGCCGTCCCCCTGCTGCTGGCCCCTGCGCCGCCGGCAGGGAGGGCGCTTGCGCTGGCGCTGCCTCGTCGCCCGCATGGGCCGGCCGTGCCGTGATGCCGCGTGACAAGGCGGCCGCCGCCGCTGCGACGCGCGCCGGTAAGGGCAGGGCGACCGGCGCCACCGCACCGGGCCGTCCGCCTGCTGCGGCGGCGGTGCGCGCGGCCCCGCCGGCGGGATTGGATGCTGCAGGGGCGCGAGCAGCCCCGCCGGCGGAGTCAGCCGCCAGCTGCCGGAGCGTCCGGCCGCTCAGCCGCGCCGTCGCCGCCATCACATCGTTGGCGTCCTCCAGCAGCCACGCCGCATCCAGCTCGCTGGCGGCGCCGTCAGCGGCCGCCCCGGAATCGACATCGTCGAGCAACGAGCGCCCGCCAGAGTACCTACCAGCATCACAAAGCGGGGCATTTAAGTCTCATGCCTAGGAGCCCGACCGCTCTTTGCTATGCTGACGCCGTCGCTAGCTCCATGCAAGGAAAGACGAGCGCCGTATGCATTCATGCACACAGACACATGTGGCACAGGGCGGTGCGAACCAGCCACCCGCCCGCAGGCTACGGCGCTCCTGCCTGCACCGACGCTCCGCCCACCTTGCGTTGATGGCCTCGCACTCGCGGCCCAGCTGCGAGTTGAGCTGCTTGAAGTCCAACCCGTGCTCGCCGAACTCCATGTGCGCCAGCTCGTGGATTAGCGTCTCACGGATGCGCTCGTACTTGCGGAAGCCCTGGGGCCGTGAGCGCCGGGGGTGGGAGGAGCCACCAGGGTGCGGGGCGGCGTCAACGGCAGTGCGCAGGACAAGAGACCGCTGGGCCAACGGAGGAGGGGCGCCAGGTGGGCGCTGTGCTGCGCCTTGCGGACACGCCCGCCTAAGGGAACCATTTGTAACATCAGATCGCATCGATACAAACAACCACAACCAAATAACCGACAGTATCATTGATCAGAAACAGGGCAGTGCACGGGCCCTCGCAGAAGGGCGACACGGAACGTACCCCCTCCCCCGCCCCCCAAACACACACATGGGCTGCCGGCTAGGGTGGTTTCTGCATGCCTGCATGTCTCACACTGTCACGCATAGATCTTCTAGATCATATAGAACACACACCTTCAGGTCGTCCGTGCGGAGGCGGAGGCTGATCTCCTGCCCCGCGTTTATGTTGACGCCCAGGATGCACATGGGCGAGACGCCCACCCTGCCCTCGGGCGGCATCTCGCTGAGCAGCCCCACCTTGTAGCGGTGGGCCGCCATGACGCCCAGGATGCCCGGGTCGTTGGCCAGCCTGGGGGAGGGGAGAGAGGGGAGGGAGGGGGTGGCGGGGAGGGTGCATGCGCAGGCGGGAGAGAGAGGAGGGGGCGTGATGGGCGGGCAGGGTGGCGTCGATTGGTGCTGGTCGCTGGCGTGACGTGCTGGCGGCAGGGAGAGAGCAGCAGCAGCAGCGTGCACGAACGCGGTTCATGTGAGCATCGCATGTGCACCAAACACCAGAACACTTATACTGCCAGTGAGCCACGCGGCGGACATTTGTCGGAACCGTGACGCACTGACCTGTAGAGGAGCTTCATGGCCTCCCCGGGTGGAGGTCGCAGGCCCGGCCAGTCCCACGTCTTGTAGTCGCCAAACGTGTACTCGGCTGCGCAGGTCGAAGTGAGTAGGGACGAGGCGAGTAAGAACGTCACTGCTGACCTGCCGGCGCAGAATTGTAATTGTGCCATGGCCAGCTCCCGTGCAAACGGCCATCGGTCCACGAGCTGCTCACGTGGCTGCTCAAGTGTGAGTGGGTCCGGGGGCGGCTACCAGCTAGCCCGCGAGACAAACCTGTGGGCGGCCGCAAGCTGGCGGCGCTGGTCGCGGCTGTGCGCCGTCTCCGGGCCGCGCGCTTGAGCTCGTCGTCGAAGCCGCGGATGCCCGTCAGCTCGCGTGAGGCGCGGACTTTGACGACGTCCTCGGCGCGGCTCGCCACCAGCAGGGCCTTGGAGCCGGGCGACAGGCCTGCAGGGGTCGGGATACCGCTCAGCCCCATCTCCTGATGCAGTGCTTATTTAAACCCAACAAGTACCAGGGTGCGCAAGACAGGATGCAAAACGGGGAGGGGGCGCTCTAGCACGATATCCTTGTGAGGGCCGGCCGCGGCTGGCCCATGGTTCCGTGCGGCAGCACGAGGCGCACCTGCATCCAGCGCGAATCGTTCTGGGTTCCGCGCCGGGGCAATATGCCCTTTCACGCCCGGTAACAGGAGCTTGAGTGTCTCGAAAGAGGCCCCGAGCTGCCCCTCCAGGGCCCGTCCTACGTCTCCTAGCGTCGGGTTCGCAACGTCCAGGGCAACCACGCGCGTGTCGCCCCTCCACGTGACGTGCAAGATGAACGCCATCGCACGGTTTGCAAGGGAGTGTGCGCAGACGGTCGTGACGTTGTCACACACGTGTGTGTATTACGAGAATCCTGCCCAGAGTATTCCTACAAGCCGTCCGAGGTGGACTTGTCAGAAAATGGTTCTACGGTTGCGTCAATATGAAACATGTTGCAATGCATGCGCTCAAATCTAACCACTTGAGCACCAACGGTTGCCGGACTAACGGACTTGCTTCTCCTAATACCGCCCTTCCAGAACAGACCGTGATCTAATTGCTCACAGATAATAGCTATAGCTAACCCAACGAACTTGGAACCAACGCTACAATCGGCCTGCAACCGCATTTGAAAGATGCTGGACTTTGTGGCTGCATTTGAGCGTGGCGGGGCGGTGCTATGGATGCTGCAGTTTACCACATTGCGGCATTCCCCGCTAGAGGCTATCAACGCCCTCATCCGGGGTTGCCTGCTGGAGGAGCGCCTGGGTGAGAACGTCTTCACCTTTGTGCCCAAGTCTGGCGCTCCCCAGGCGCTCAAATGGACGTTTCACAACGGCCTGGGTCTGGTCTTCGTCGCGGTGTACCAAAAGACGCTGTCTCTACTCTACGTCGACGAGCTGCTCACAAGCGTTAAGGACGAGTTCGTGGGCGTCTACAAACCAGGGCAGCGCGGCTACAAGCAGTTTGACGATGTCTTCCAGCGGCTGCTCCGGGAGGCCGAATCGCGGGCGGACCTGTCGAAGAGACAGCCCGTCATGCGCAGCGCAGCGGCAGTCGCGGCGTCAAGGCAGGCGAGTACTTCGGCGGGGGTCGCGGTCGCCCAGATCATCAGCCCTTGACAAGACCCACACAGCTTTTTGCACGCCTTCTGCACTAGTAGAGACCGTATGCTCGTTTGCAATTGGAAACCTTGGCACGCCGTCGTGGGTTGGCTTGCAGAACGGTGGCGCGACGTCGGGCCAGGCCAAGAAGGGCTCCACCGCGGCGTCTGGCAACGGCAAGGCAAGCGGCGATGTGGACGCGGACGACGACACGGCTGTGGGCCGCAAGCCCATGTCCAACGGCGCCGCTGGCCACACCAGCGAGGGCTCGGCCGGCGGCGAGGACGGCGACACCAGTGCCGCTGAGGTGGGCCTGCAAGGGTGACCAGCTCATGGCCAGACATACCCATTCCACAGTAGTGGACTGCACTCACTCCTTGGAGGTCGGGTGGAAGTTATCTGGCCTTGGGCATGACGCGATCGTGGGCAAACCTCAGGTTCATGTCGTGTCGCTCAAGTATTGGCTTTGGGTATTCACGTGTGCTTACTCCTCGGCGGTCGGCAGGATGGGACCCGCGCCTTTGATGTCAGCAAGCTGCCGAAGGGCGTTGCGGCTCGTGGCCGTGGCGCGCGGGGCCGTCCAGGAACTGCGCCGACCGGCGGGAAGACGGACACTAGCAGCAAGAAGAAGGAGGACACGGCCCCCAAGAAGAAGGTGCGCTCGTTTCTCTGCTTGTGTCAGCCACTTGCCGACCGTGCTCATTTGGGCCGGCCAATGAGGCGGCCTCAGCTTGGAGTCCTGCACTCATGCTGCGCCAACCTGGTCCGCGCAATCGAGATGCAAATATTTATCTCCTCGTCAACCAAACCCTCTGTTCGCGGATACCGCCCAACGTCAGGCCCGCAACTGGAACTCATTGGGACTGCCGTCCGGCAAGATGGATGCGCCCACCCGCATTGACTACACGGAGGAGGGCGACGGCCCCAACGGCATGTCCGACGGCGTCTCGGCGTCGGCCTCGGCCACTGAGGACGAGGGCGTGCCCGCGGCCGTGTCTCGCATGGACGTGGAGGAGGAGGATTACGACGACGTAGGTGGCTGGGTTGGCGGGTGGCTGCGTGATCAGGCGTGATGAGCCAATTGTGGCAACGGGTTCGGCGGCACCGTTCAGCCATCCGCGCTGCCAAACAAAATGTGCACAAGGGTCGCGGCGTGCGGGTCGCTGGGCTTCAGAAAACTCCCAGCAATCTCTCGCTGTCCATCAATAGCGCTTGTGCTGCGCAGCCCCGTGTTGTCTTATGGACAATACCTCACGAGGCCAACGTGCTAGATACTGCTCATGTTCCTCGAGTGTGCCCTCAGCTAGACGGAAGGCCTACGTAGCTGTAGTAAAGAAACTCATTTGTGCGGTTACACAGGATGAGCTGGACGAGGAGCAGCTCAACAACGGTGCGGCGCCAGGCCGAGGGGGCGCTGCGGTGGCTGCCCCCGCCAAGAAAGGCCTGCTGGCGTCCTTTGTGAGCAGCCTGGCCATGAACGTGGTGGGCAAGTCGGCCCTGTCGCGCACCGACGTTGAGCCGGCGCTGGCGGAGATGAAGCGCAAGCTGATGGAGCGCAACGTGGCGGAGGAGATTGCGGAGCAGGTGCGCTAGCGTGGGGTTCCCCAAGGCTGGGCAGAGCTTTGCATGGGTCGGCACTCCCGCGCCACTTGTCAATGCATAATGACAAATGAGGAGTATGTCGCTGCTGTCATACCCCTTTTGAAGCCTGTCATATCGCGCGTGCGGGCCCCACAGGTGTGCGACAGCGTGGGGCGCGGCCTGGAGGGTCAGCGCCTGGCCAGCTTCACGGGCGTGGCGTCCTTTGTGCGCAGCGCCTTCGAGGAGGCCCTCTCGGGCATCCTCAACAAGCGCGCCGTCGACGTGCTCATGGAGATCAACAAGAGCCAGGTGCGAGGGCCGGGCGGAATTATGGGTTTCGCGCGACACGTAGGTCTTTCAGCTCCGCACCTTCTGGTACTTGAGGGGGTTGGCTTGCTCGCAGCCTTACTGTCGGTACCCTTACGAGGGAAGCCCTTGGGATGTAGCCTCGTCATGCGCCAGGGCAGCAAGTTTGCTGCATGGTGGGCCGACATGAAGAGCCTTCAGGTTTACTGTGATGCTCTAATGCACGCTGACACGATGGACGCCTTGCACAGGTACGCGGCAAGCCGTACGTGATTGTGTTCTGCGGCGTCAACGGTGTGGGCAAGTCGACCAACCTGGCCAAAATCGCCTACTGGCTGGGCGGCCATGGCAAGAAGGTCATGATCGCAGCCTGCGACACCTTCAGGGCGGGTGAGTTGCGAACCCAGTGCGGCATGGATCCAAGGCACGACTTAAAAAGCTCTACATATCGTGTGCCAACCTTCGACTCATCTGTTCCTGGGAAGCATGGGGTGGGTGGGCGTATGGTGCGTACATGCGAGTACGAAACCTGGCCGAATGCCCATGCCGCGTCGTTACAAGACTTCATTCGACCGTGCGGCGCCGTACTCAAATCGGTGCGCAGGAGCGGTGGAGCAGCTCAAGACGCACTGCGCCAAACTGCGCGTGCCGCTGTATGAGCGCGGCTACGAGAAGGACCCCGCCAAGGTGGCCTTCGAGGCCATCCGCCAGGCGGAGCGGGACGGACAGCACGTGGTGCTTGTGGACACGGCGGGCCGCATGCAGGTGCGCGCCGGGTCAGCTCGCTGGTCCCCTGCTGTGGGGCCGGAGACGACGGTTGTGTTTGCGATGGCTATCCCGGTGCACGCAGCCATCCAGGATGATGATGTGCGTCTGGTTCGAGGCCCCGGTTAGCGACAGCTCTCGTTTGCAGGCCTGGGGAGTTGAGCGCTAGCGCATTTAACAAACCCATACTGAGGGTCTGGTGCGTCCTGTGTAGTATGTGAGTTGATTAGCGCCCCTCAACTTAAATTTGCCTCCCGCAGGACAACCAGCCTCTGATGCGCGCGCTGTCCAACCTCATCGCCGTGAACAACCCCAACCTGGTGCTGTTCGTGGGCGAGGCGCTGGTGGGCAACGACGCGGTTGACCAGCTCACCAAATTCAACAAGGCGCTCTCCGACCTGGCGCCCACAGCGGCGGTGGCCGCTGCCGGCGGCGGCCCAAGCGCCCGCGGCGGCACTGACGGCGCGGCGCTGGCGCGGCGCCACGGCGGCGTCATTGACGGCATCGTGCTGACAAAGTTCGACACCATTGACGACAAGGTGGGCGCCGCACTCAGCATGGTCTACACCAGCGGCGCCCCCGTCATGTTCGTGGGGTGCGGCCAGACGTACGTGGACCTGAAGAAGCTCAACGTCAAGTCCGTGGTCAAGAGCCTGCTCAAGTAGTGGGTTGGTGGCCGTGCTGGTGGCGGTTAGCAACTCGGACGGTATTGGCTGCTTCGCACAGCCGATGCAATGAGGGCCGTGCTGTGCTGGCGGCATGATATGCGGAGGATGCCTTACGGGCGGTAGAGAGGATGGGTCGTGGGTTTTGGCTGTGAGTCGCAGAGTTGAAGAGCGTGAACTCGGTCAGCATCTGGCGCTAACCGACGCGCAAATGTGTTTAAGGTCTGTATGGGTTGCATGTTGCGCTGCATTGGCAAGGTAGGCGTCTAATGTTTGCTTTCTTGTATGCTTTCCTTTCGGTGGTTGATTCGGTCATGCGCAAGCAGGTGGTCGGTTGTGACGTCGTACTCTTCACATCTCTTCTTGCAGCGAGGGTTTAACCTCATTGCAGGGTTGCTGTGCGGCTGCCTGTGCGAGGCTGCTCTGCCAGGCATCACATGCTGCGAACGTTCCGGTGCAACGCGACAGTCCAACGCGCTGCATCCCGCTCGCCCTAAGCCATCCCACCTGCATGTGTCACATTTCAGAGTTGGAGTGATCCATGAACTCGTGTGCAACGTCCGTACGGGCCACTACAGCGACGTACGTTGCAGCACCACCACGTTGCGTTCTATCGTATGCGTCTACCAGGTACCGTGTACTACGGCCTAACCTTCCCCCAGGAAACAGCTAGACATATTGCACCTCTTCCATGCAGGAGAGTGGTCCGGAAGTCGTACGGCCTAGCCATTTGCTCTGTTGTCATGTGCTCTCTCTCTGTGCACACGGGGCGCCACAAGGCGTAAGGCCAGGTGAATAACACAGACTGCCGACTTACTACTCATGTAGTGCCGTCCATATGGTGGGGTGCAATCTGTCCCGACTGCATATCGTCATGCAGCGCCGATACTGGAATGCAAGCGAGACTGGCCAAGGGACCGGCTACATGCCTTCCGCTCACTAACCGCTATCTCTTTCCTGCGCTCTCAGCCCCCGCCTCACAAGCCCCATCCTGCATGCCCCGGCCGCGCACGCCTCCATCGTCATCCCCGGACGCAGCCCGCTGCCCGACCTCCCCGCTGCCCGACCTCGAAGCGGAGCCGCGCTCGTGTCCCTCGCCGGCCTCGGTGCTGCCAGCATCAGCAGCAGCGCCTCCCTCCTGGCTCACGTGAGCGTCTGCGTCCGGCTCGGACTCGGGCACCGTGGAGAGGCTTGAGCGGCCTATGCGCAGCGCATCCTCGAATGAGCTTCTGCCGAGGGCCAGCGACGGGACACCTCCCAGTACGCCTGATATGGCATCGAACGGAAAGAGGGCGCCGTCCATCTCCGGACGCTGCATGCTGGACCGGTCAAAGGCCCCCGCAGGGGCTGGAGCCAAGGACTCGGCCAGGTCCACCGGCGGCAACGACGTCGCAGGGCCGTCGTCCTCGTCGGCCGCAGGGTGTGCACCGTGCCGGGCGAAGTGCGGAGCGCTCTGGCCGCCGGCCGCCGCCCCGCCCTCCTCTCCGGCGCCGCTGCCACTGACGCGCGCCTCGTGCTTCTTGCCGCCGCCGCCGCTGCTCGTTACCGCTGCCTTTATGGCCCGCAGCAGCCCTGATGCTGCGATGGCGCCCTTCCCCGTCGCCCCGCCCGCGGCGTCGTCAGCGCCCGTGCCGCCAGCGGCGCCCGCGCCTGCTGGCGCCTGGCCTCCGGCTCCGATTGCGCCCTGCGACTCCAGACTGCGCAGGCTGGCTCGCTCGAAGCGCGGCGCGACGTAGCCGGCGCCTGCCGCCTGGCCCCCGCCGGCGGCGCCATTGCCTCCGGAACCAAAGACTGCGCGTGGCGCATCGACGCCGAGCCATGCGATCTCGGCCAGGCGCGGGCTGCTGCTGGCACCCGCGCCGCCCTCCGGCAGGGCCAGGCTTGGGGGTCCGCTGTATGAGCGGGGGCCGCGACCAGTGCGGCCATGGCCATACGTGGCGCGGCTGGGAGACCAGTGCCGGGCGCGCGGCGCCTGCCATGATCCCGCGGTGCCCTCATCGGGCCTGACGCCCCACTCCACCTCGTCTGCTAACGTGGCGCCGCCCGCATCCCCGGGTGTGTTACCCTGGCTGCCGGCCGCGCCGCCAGAGTTCCATTGCGACAAGGAGCGCACCGTGGAGGCGGGGGACACGTAAACACCAGGGGACGCGGCGGCGCGGTGCTGGAGGGCGGGGGCCCCCATCATCTGGGGGCCATCCACAGCTGCCAAGCCCATGACGGGCAGGGCTCCCGACCCCAAGTCGCCCAGCACCCCGGCAGCGCCGGGGATCCACTGCTGCGGCTGCTGCTGTGGTGCCGCAGGTGGCGGCGGCGTCGAGCCTTGGGGCATTGGCATCAACATCGGCACGCCACTGTAGAAGGCGGCTTGAAGCTGGCCTGCGGAAGCTGCGGGATAGGGGGCTGGCGCGGCCGGCGCCGGCTGGCCCATGCGCGACGGCTGCGGGAGGAACGCCCCGAAGCCGGACTGGCGCCAGGTACTGGGCCCCGCAAGCGCTGCCGCTGCTGCCACAGAGCCCGGTGTGCCCGCGCTGGAGAAGGACAGCGGCGAGCCGAACACGCCGCTGCCGCTGCCGCCGCCGCCGCCGCCCACAGCCACCGATCCCACCGAGCTGAGATGCATGGGCGACTGCGGCAGGATCGCCTCCGAGGCGGACGCCGGCCCCATGCTGCCAAGAGTGCCGGACGAGGACGGCATCGCGCCGAGCAGCTGCTGACTCCCGCCGCGGCTCCGCGAGTCGACCGAGAGGCTCAAGGACCGGGGCCCTGGCGGCAGGGGCGTGAAGACGGGGCCCGGCAGGTCCGGCGTGAGGTCGTCTACGTCGTGCCGCCGGCCGTGCGTGGCGCGCGCGAACCGCGGCAAGTCGGGGTCCAGGTTGAGCCCATCCGACAAGAGCTGCGCCGGTGCAGGAGTGCCCCATGGCAGCATCACGGGGCCGTTGGCGGCTGCTGCGATGCTCGGCCACAGCGGCCCGGCGCCTGGCGCCCCGAACGCGCCCGGCGCGGCGCCCGTTGCCGCAGCAGCAGCAGCAGCAGCAGCGCGGATGGAGTGCAGACTGGGGCGGCTGAACGTGGGGACGGCGGCTCCTGGCTGCGGACAGGCCGCAGGGGACATGCTGCGCGGGGCAAGGCTCGGTAGTGCGGGCAGCGCCTGACCCAACCCGTCGGGCAAGACTCCGCCCAGGCTCGGCCGCGCAAAGGACAGCGCCCCGCCCTGCGCTTGCACAGCCGCTCCATGAACCGGGTATCGCTGGGCCCCCTCCACCGCCGCGGAGAGCTCCGCGTTCCCAATGCTGGAGCGAGCGAACCGCGCAAAGGCGGCAACCTCCGGCTGCGCGGTCGGCATCGGCATCGGCGGCAGCGCCGGGCCGTTGCCGAGGCTTGGGCGTGCGAAGGCAGCGGGCCCTGTGACGGCAGACGCAGCGGGAAGAGGCGGTCGTGGCGGTGGTGGCGGCGCCGGGGCGGGCGCTTGTTGGGCCTCGAGCAGGGCAGCGGCTGTCTGCACGCCGAGGCTCGCCCGGACGAAGCGGCTCGCCGCCGAGTCCACGGGCGGCGGCGGCGGCGGCAGGGCCTGCGCGTGCACTGCCTCCGGTGGCTGGGTGAGGGAGGGACGAGCGAACGGGTTAGGCACGGCCGCGGGCAGCACCGTGACACCGGCGCCGGCCAGGGCCTTCGTGGGCTCTTCGGCCTCTCCCAGCGCGCGCGACGGCCGCCGCTGCAGCGTCAGCGGCCAGCCTGGTAAGGCCCGATGGCGGTCGCGCGGGGCTGGCCCGTTGCGCTCCTGCAGCTGCCGCCGGCGGCCGGCTGGGTGCCATGGGGGCGGCCGCATCTGGCGGGCGGGGCAGCCGGGAGCGGCCGCCGGATGGCCGTCCCTCGACCGGCCTGCCGTTTTCAGATGTGCGGGCTGCAAGATCGCCTTCGAGCGCTGGAGCCGCTGGACAGGCTGCGGCCGCCGCGGCCCCGGCGTCGGGGTCTGTCAGCGGGGCGCTGCTGGATGCGGGGACCTCGGCCTCAGTGACATCACGATTGGCCGTGGCGTAGCGGTGTAGTTGAGGTGTGTATGCCGTGTGCAGCCGTGTGCTGCCGTCGAGAGCAATCTCTCCGCTTCCGCCACCAGGCCCTACGACGGCCTTGGCAGCGGCCGCAACCTCGCATGTCGTCACCTTGGCGCCATCTACTGGGGCCGTGTGGCCGTTCACCCGCGCTTTCTCCGCGCTCTCAGCGGTCGCCGAGTCGGCCTTGGCAGCAGCGGCTGCGCTGCGGGCCCCATCCTCTGATCCTACCGTCGACGCACTCTCGAGCCGTCCCTCGGGGGCATCGTGTCCAGTCGCCGAGTCGGCAGCGCCGTGGCTTGGTACGACTGCGGCGACCCCGCTGCCGCTGCCGACGGGGCCAATGTCAGCCCCCGACTCGGACCGCTGCAGCTCCTCGACAGACAGGATTGATGGGAGGACCGTGAAGAAGGTGCTCGACGGCGCGGCACCCTCGCCGTACGTGCCGTCCATCGACTTGACGCTCGCCGAGAGGCTCCGGCCCCACGACTGGCCGCAGGCCATGGCCTCCTCGGATAGCGACCCACGGGTCGCCGACATGCAGCTGCTCGGCTCGTCGTCAACCTCGGGCACCGTTGGCAGGTCAGGGCGCGCGAAGCGCGGGATCTCGGCCGGGATCTCGAAAGCCCGCGTAACGCCGCCTGTGAGCCCGGGCGGCGGGGCCTGAGGTGGCGCAGCTGCCGCCGCCGGCGTCGCCGCCAAATGATGGCTATCCCCCAGAGCGGCGCCTTCCGTACGGTACGTGGTCACCGACGACAGCGCACCCGAAGGCAGCGCACCACCACCCAGCCGGTCCGTGTCGTACGGCCGCGTCGCCGACACCAGAGGGCCCGTCGGCCCGTCGCGGACAACTGCTGCAGCGCCTCCGATACCGCCCGTCGAGTCCAGTCCGATGGCAGCGGCGGCGGCTGATGTGGCTGCCGCGCTGGGGTCCGCGGAGGTGGGCCGCGTGATCGGCGCTGCCGGGAGGCTGCTGGCGGGGGTGAGCGTTGGGGGCAGCTGGGCCAGGCTCTCGGAGGAGGTGTTGGACGCCTCGGACATGTTGTACGAGCTGCGGGACAGGCGCGAGTACTGCGAGGGCTGCGAGGAGCCGCCCGCCACCGGGGCGGTGCCCCGCGGCACGCCGCCGCTGCCCTGGCGCGAGATGCGGGAGATGGCGCCGCTGCCCCTGTCGCCACCGCCGGCAGCGCCGACACTGGTTCCGGAGCCGGTGCCACCGCTGCCGCCCGCCACCAACTCGGAGCTGGTGCTGCTTCGCGCGTGGAGCCCGCTGCCGGAGGAGGACACCGGGGCGCCGCCGGTGCCGTACGAGCCAGTGCCGTTGTCGAAGCGCGGTGCTGCGAGCGAGCCGCCGCCGCCACAGCCGCCGTCCGCGCCCCGGGCCGCCGCCGGCGCCGCCGTCGACGCTGATGCGTCCGTCGCGAACCCGGCGCTGGAGGCAATGCTAGTCGGGGATGTGCCATACGGCACCGGCGATTGACCGTACTGCCCTGGAGAGGCGTACGGCGCCGCATAAGGCCCGGCGGCCTGCAGGCCCACGGCAGCAACGCCAACCGGAGAGGCTATGTACCTGGGGCCCGGCCCGTCGCCGCCGCCGCTGCTGCCGCCTTGTGACAGGCCTCGTGAATGGGAGCTGCCAGTGTTGGGGCCCGGCGGTGCGGATGACATTGCTTGGGGCGACACCTCCGGCAGAGCGGACGGCGGCGACGGCATGGGGGGTAGCGCGGGCGCTTGCTGGGCCAGCATCCACCAATCACCCCCGCTGTTGGCCGCGGCCGCTCGCGCCGTTTCCATCTGCATGGACTCGAGCATCGCCCCAATCTGCTTGAAGTTGGGTCGCTGCCTGTGCGCCGGCTGCAGGCAGCTGCCCACGAGCTGGGCGTAGGGCCGGGGGCACTCGGGCGGCAGGTGCGGGAAGCCGCGCCGCGTGACCAGCCGCCCCTGCGGCCCGTACACCCAGCAGGAGCGGCAGCAATAGAGCTCCCACAGCAGCACGCCGTAGGAGAAGACGTCGGCGAAGCGGGTCAGGTTGCCGGCGTGGGTCACTGGGGGGGTGGGAGGGGCGGGGGGGGGGGCGAGGGAAGGTGTTATACAGGACTGAGGGTTTCTTGACACGGGATGAGCCAGCGTCTTGGCGGCCCTCCGCAAACATGCAGCCGTAAGGGTTTTGTCGCAGGGCCGCGGGCGGTGAGGGGCC
>LSYV01000003.1:2295929-2309896 GCA_001584585.1 Gonium pectorale
AGCAGGGGCAGCAGCAGCAGCAGCGTGGGCATCAACCGCCGGTTGACGGTCCGGCGGAGGCTGCGGAGTCGTCTGGTGCAAGGGCGGGGGACCCAGTGGCGGCCGCATCGGAAGTACCTGCCTCCGCCTCCGCGGCCTCCGCAGCCGCCATGGGCGGCCAGGCCGGTGTGGGCTCCCAGGCCCCGGGCGGCGTGGGCTCCCAGGCCCCGGGCGACCCTGCAGGTTTGGGCCGCCGGAGCCCGCAAGAGCTGCTGCCACTGCCGCCCGAGCAGCAGCAGCAGTCACAGCCGCTTGGTTTCCCGACGGCCCAGCTGCAGCCGCAGCCGTGGCAGTACGGCTGGTCGGCCGCAGCCTCCTCGCCTTCACTGCCGCAGCAGCACGAGCTGCAGCTGCAGCAGGCATGGACCCACGGGCCAGCCGGACTCGGGTCGGGAGGTCGCCGTTCGAGCGAAACCCCCGGGCTGGGGCCGCCGGGTCGCAGCCAGGACGGCACGCAGTCCGCCCAGGTCAGCCCGTTCGCGACCGTTGCGGCGACGGCAATGGGTCCCGCTCTGTCGGGTGAGCCCTCGTCCACGGCCTCCGCCGGGATGCCATCCGGGGGCCACTTCGGCGGCGTATTTGGTTCGCCCGTCCCGTGCCACTCCCTCGCCTCCGAGCTGAGCCTGCGGCCAACGCCGGGCGGGTTTGCGATGCCCTACGGTCCCAGCTTGGGCTCGGTGTGCGACTCTGGCTTCCCCTCTGCCGGCCCCGGCCCCGGCGCCGGCGGCAGCTCCGCCAGCCGCTTCTCGCGGATGCCCTCAGAGCCCCTGCCCCCCGGCCTAGGCTCGGCCGGGGCGGTCCGCCGCCTGGACATGACGCCTTCGCCGTTTGGGGCAGCCCGCAGCCGGGTAATGGGCGCGGCTGGCGACCGCGGCTCCGCGGGGGCTGTGCGGGGCGGCGGGGGCGGGGGCGGCCCTGCGCCTGCGCCTGCGCCTGGGGCGGCGCGCGCCGTCAGCATCCCGTTCTCCCGGCCGACGGCCATGGGCCTGGGGTCCACCTACCCAGGCGGCGCAGTCCCCTCCGGCGCCCTGAGCCGCTCCCTGGATCTGGGCCCGGATCCCTCCCTCGGAGCGATCCTCACAGAGCCCATCACGCCCGGACTGTACGGCCCCGGGCCCGGTTACGGGTTCGGAAATGGAAGCGGCGGGTACGGCGTTCTGGTCGGCCAGGGACCGGAGCCGGGCCGCTGGCGGGAGGCGGGCGACGTGTCCTGGCACGCCGGGCTCAGGTCGCGCGGGCCGTACGGATCCGGCGGGATCCAGCCCGCATCGTTCGGCATGTACGGCAGCCCTGGGCGCAGCGGCCCGTACGGCGGCATGCGTCGCTACACATCTGGCGCGGTCTCCAATATGCACCGGCGGCGCCCGCCGGGTGGCGGGTACGGCAGCGGGTCGGGGGTTCCGTCCCAGTGGGCCGGCGTCGGCGGCGCCTTCAGCGGCAGCGCTGCCGCTAACGCGGTGACGGCGGCCGCGGCCCTGACGCCGAGCTTTCAGCGGGACAGCCTGCGCACGCTGGCCGAGAAGACGGCGGCGGCGGCCGCCGTGAGCGCCGCCCCGGAGCCCGATCCCGCGACGCTAAGCAGCCTCGGCAGCAGCCTGACCGGCAGCAGCACCGGCGGCCGGCTGCTGGCGCCGTTCCGAGTGCTGCGCGAGGTGATGGGCGGCGGCGGGGGCGGCCACCAGAGGCGGCACGCCGCCGGCGTGGACGGCTCGCCTCTGCCAGGACAGGCCCCGGCGGTCCGAGGCGGCGGGGGGGGCGGCGGCGGCCCGCTGGAGCCGCCTTCCTTCAGCCGCCGCGCCGTCACGCCGGTGGGGCTGGACTCGGACGGTGAGGAGGACGGGGGCACGGCTGGCGGCCCCGCGGTGTTGGCCGTCGCTTTGGGCACGAGCGCGGGCGCAGCTGGCATGCCGGTGCCTCCGCGCGCCGGCGCCGGCGGCAGTCGCTTGGAGGCCTGCAGCGGCCTCGGCGCCGCGTTCGGTCCGGGCGGCAGTGCTGGCGGCGGCGGGGCCAACGGCAGCGCCAGTGACAGCGATGGCGGCGGCAGTCCCCCGCACAGCCCGCGGGCGCACCCGGGGTTGTCGGCCCTTCCCCGCGCCGGCTCCTTCGCCGAGGCGCTGCGGATCGGGAAGGCCAGCCTCTCCACGGTGCCCGAGTCCGGACCGAGCACCGCCAGCGCCGGGCCTAGCAGCCTCACCTCCGTGCCCGGTGGCGCAACCGCGGACGGAGCCGCCGGCCCTGCCGCTGGCGGAGGCGCTGCTGGAGGCGGCGGTGCGTGTGACGGCGGCGAAGGTGATGGCGGCGGCGGCGGCGGTGGCGGTGATGGGCCTGTGGGCGAAGGCGCGGTCGATTCCACGGCGGTGGCGGACGCCGCGCAGTGCAGCTCCGCGGGTGGGTCGCCGCCCTGGAGTGCGGCGCGCGAGGGCGGCGCGGCGGCGGGCAGTCCGGCGCCCGCGGCGGCGAGGGGGCGGCGGCTGGTGCAGGAGCTGGTGTCGGGGGCGGTGCGCAAGGCGCGGTCGGTGTCGGGGAGCCGTCATACGGGTGTGGGCGGGGAGGGAATATGAGGCTGGTGCAGCTGGTAAGGGAAAGGGAAGGGCGCGAGGGTGACAGCGGAGCGGAGCCGCTGCCTTCGGAGTTGGGTGTGGGGGCGGGGGCGAGCAGCTTGTGGACGGACTGGTAACGCAGCACAGCGTGGTTTGGAGTGTTGGGAGTAGCGGCTGGTGTCCCCACCAGGAGCATCCATCCGGGAGCCTTTGCTTGGCGCGCGGTGCTGCTTCTGGAGCTGCTTCTACAGCGTGTTGGGCGCCGCAGGCACGTTGCGGTGGACCGTGCAACAGCGCGCGGCAGCTGGACCGTCGCCGCGTGGGGGCGATAACCCATGAGACAGGCGGTGAGCTATGCAGCGCATGTGCTATGCGGTGTGAGACAACGGTTGGATCGCGTTAGTTCTTATGTGCTGTGTGCTCGAACCATGCGTGGCGGATGGCCCCGGAACGGATAGGTGTGATCGGGCAACGACGGGACGGACGGTTATGGCGTCGGCGAAGGACACTTTGGGAGATTGTGCGCGTATCAAAGAGCATTGTTGGGCAGCAGTCCGAGCTGCGGGGCGCAAGAGCGGGAGCTGACGGGCCCCCCAGCGTGCTCGTTGCAGGAGTTGCGGTCAGGGCACCTGCACCGGGGCGGTGGCCCCGGACGGGGAGCGCTGCGTGGAGTCGTGCCCGTAGCCGCAGCGTGAGATTACTGGCGCCATCGGCCACAAGTGCAGCAACGGAGTCGCAAACAATGCGGATCGAGGCGGCGGGTGACTGGCCAGGGCCTACAACCACGCTCCGGAGCGTCCCCGGAGCATTATGTGACGCGCGCGTGTAGGCCGAATGTGCGTGCCGTGCGCGTGCGTGATCGAGTACCGGCACCTTGTCACCGGCTCTTGTTCCATTTCTGGTAGCCGCGATGCTGCAGCTCCACCCTTCGTCGCGCGCCGTGCGCTGATGCTGCAGCTCGTCTCCGAGCCCAGCGTCCCAAGTACCAGCCGCCCGAACCCGAACGGTGGCCTGGCTCACCCCGCCACCCGGGTGCACGGCTCAACACCCCTCACCAGCCACCATCAGCCACTGCCCTGTGTCCAGAGCCACCATCAGCCACTGCCCTGTGTCCAGAGCCACCATCAGCCACTGCCCTGTGTCCAGAGCCACCATCAGCCACTGCCCTGTGTCCAGAGCCACCATCAGCCACTGCCCTGTGTCCAGAGCCACCATCGCCGCGGCCGCCGCCAATCCGCCAATACGCCATGTCGTGCCGCGCCCACGTCTGGACCCACGCCATACCCCGCTTGCCCCTTGTGCGCCCTGACACGGCTCCACGGCGCGGCAGCAGCACCTATCCCAAACCCACACCAGCGTGTACTTGCCCAAACAGCATCAGACTCAGCACCAGCACCCCCCTGCCTCCCGACAAAGCCGAGTGCAACCGGTCCCCTTCGCCGTGGCGGCCCTCCCGAGGAGCCCGGCTCTGCCTTCGCCACTCAAGGGACCGAGCCACCGCTGCAATGGCTCCATCCTAGGCCGCTGCCATCGCCGGAGTCGTCCCCGCCTGCAGCTCCGCCTCCGCCTCCTCCAACTCTGCGGGGTCCCCCGGCCGCAGCTCAACATCAAACACTCGCTCAAAGGCCTCCAGCAGCGCGCAGCTATACTCCCGGAGTAGCAGCCGCTCCTCCGGGCTCCAATCGCTGCGGACAGACCAAGCGCCGACTGCGGTGGCTCCGCCCGAGCCCGCGCCGACGTCGTCGTTGTCGTCGCCGCCGCTGCGCGACGGCTCTGCCGCCGCTGCCGCACCCGCCGCAGCGGAGCTCGTGCGTTCCGGCGGTGGGGCGAAGGGGTCGTCGGGGTCGAGCCAGTCGCCGTCCCCCCTTGTCCCGGGGTCGCTGGACGCGGGTGGGGACTCCTGGATGACGGGCGGCACGCTACCTGCCCGGGCCAGCAGGCGGCGGAGGTCCTCCTGGGTCGCCTGCGGGGCGGGGCAGGGCGGGGAGTGCAGCAGCTGTTCAGCGGAGGCGGGGCGCGGGGCGACGAGGCCAGCTGCCGCCTAGGTCCCCTACGACGATGCACACCGCAGCGGCTTGCTGGGCGGCACAAGAGCTCGTGTGCGGTTCGCAGACGCACCAGCGCCGATGCATCCGTGCGCTTCCTCCGCGCACCTGCTCTATCGGGATCATCTCCTCCTCCTCCTCCTCCTCCTCGTCCCCTGCCCCGCGCGCCTCCCCGCCGCCCGCTCCGCGGCGCGCCGGCGCCGCCTGCCGCGGCGCGAAGGGGTCCTCCTGCGCGGCCCGCTGCTCCAGCAGGCGCTGCACGCTGGTGACCGGCCGGTCCGCGATGCCGCACGGCACGATGCGGTCGAAGGGGGCCAGGTCGGCCACCACGTTGAGCGCCAGGCCGTGGTACGACACCCACCTGCGCAGGCGCCGGCGGCGGAGCAGGGCGGACCGGGCGTGGGTGGCTGACTGGCTGGGTGAGCAGCTGGGTGCGGCGCGGCGCGGGGCTCGGTTAAGAGGGCTGCGTGTGGCGGTGGGGGTGGGGTGGGATGGGGCCGGAGACAGCTCGGAGGGAGCTCCGGTGCACGCCGGCCAGCTCGGCTCCAGTAGCCGGGTGTGTGCGTTGACTGTCGTGCGGCCGCGCACACAGCACCTGGTCCCCTGGCAGCGCCTCCGCCTCCTCCTCCGCCTCCACCGTGGCCTCGTGCCCCCGAGCTTTCCAGCCGCCCGCCCTCCCGCCCGCCCTCACCTCTTGGCGCGCACCCCGATGGCGGCCACCTTGGCCCCACCCACCCACACGCCCGTCAGGCCCTCGGCCCGCTCGCCCGCCAGGCCAGACACCGCCTCCAGGGCCTCAATCACCACCTGGGGCCGCGAGGCAAGGAGCATCATGAGTAGGGGATGGTGGAGGCGGGCAGCGAGGTTGCGGTCCCCGGCCGGGACGCAGCGAGGCATTACAGCCAAGGCATGTGTGAGGAGGCGGGGAGGTCCCCGACCAGTTGCCTCTTGCTTGTAGCGGAGCGACACGGCGAGGCGGGGCTTGGTCAGGGCAGGGCGGGCCGCGGGAGGGGGGCGCCCGACTCCACAACGCAGAAGCGGAGGTGCACACGACAGCGCCTCAACTCCCCCACCCTACGGCACCTGCGCCGCCCCACGACCGCACCGCACCTGCTCCAGCTGTCTCAGGTACCAGTGCAGGTCGGGTGTGAGGGACTGCAGGTCCAGGATGGGGTACATCACAAGCTGTGGACGAGGGGGAGGAAGGGGCGGATGGCAGGGCGACGGGTGTGAATGCATGTGTGTGTGTATAGTCGGGGGGGGGGGCGGGCAGCTGGGCGAGCCGCACACAGACGGGCGGCAGACAGACGGAGGCACTCCGGGGCCCTCAGCGTCACAGTCCCTTGCGGTTTGCGGCGGTGACGGCTGGCCGCCACCCGGCGATCGTGCATCCGTGCTCACGCGCCTGCACCCCCCTCCCCTGTTGGGCTGCCGGCCAGGCTGCCTGCCTGCTCGCTACTACCTGGCGTGCTTACAGTCTGTGTTGGGAACGCTGCTGGCATGCGGCGTATCGCACTCCCACCCTGGTCGTCCCGCCTCCTCGCCTCCCTGCCCCGGTGGCACGCCACGCGCCCCCCCGCCCCCCCCCCGGCAGGGCCTGCCCCGCCGGGCAGCCGCCACCCAGCAGCCGCCACCCGGCCCCCCGCCCACCTGCCCGGGCCCGTGGTAGGTCACCTCGCCGCCCCGCTCCGTGCGGTAGAGCGGGATGGGAGAGGCGCCTGCGCAGCAGTGGCGGCGGGGGCGGGGGCGGGGGCGGGGGCGGAGGGAACACATGGCGCACGTTGGCAGGGGGACGGGGGCTGAGGGCAGGCGGGACTCAGGCCAGCAGGCGGTACACGTACGGGACGAAAGGTCGGACCCTGCAGGAAAAGTCTCTGGCTGGGCACGGCCGGCCGGTACAGCCGCATGGGTAAAAGCTCGCCCGCCGGTGCCGCCTCCCTCCAACCCCACTCCCGCCGGCCTTGCGGGCTGCCTGCGGGGCGCCGTGGGGCTACACCCCCTGAGGGGAACGGGGAGCGGGGGGTGGCGCCGCACAGCGGGAACGAGCCGAGCGGCCCCCCCTGGACCCCACCACCCACTCACCGGGCGGAAAGCGCAGGTTGTCGGTGGTGGAGCCCGCGCCCAGCGTGTACACGGGCGGGTGCTGCAGCAGCAGCACCCGCTGGGCCGAGCCGCGCCGGCCCACGTCTGCGGCGGCGGCGGCTCGCGCCACCAACGCGCGCTGCCAGGCCCACGCCTGCGTCAGGCCAGGGCCGGGTGGGTGGGTGGGGAGGTTCGCGGGACCAGAGCCTTGACAGACCAGCGGACAGGCGCAAGCCGCATGCAGGGCAGACGCGGTATGCTAGTGTGCTGCGTCGCCGTACCTGCTCGTAATCCACCACCCGGTCAGACATGTCGTACACAGTGACGACCCGTGGGTCGAAGTCCGCAGCGTCAGGGCCGGCCCTGCCCACGCCAGCGCCACCGGTGCCGCCCGCTGCGAGCGCCATGCCCCTGGCACCGTCGTGCGCCCCCACAGCGGGCGCCCCGGGCAGCGGCAGCGGCAGCGACCGCGGCGGTGGCGGTGGCCGAGCTGCAGCGGAGACGGCTGGCGCCGCGCCGCCCCTCAGCCCGCGGACGCTTGAGCGCGTGACTGCGCATGCCGGGCCGGCCGCAGGGAGCGGGGACGCGCCGGAGGCGGAGGCGCCAGAGGCGGAGGTGAAGACGCCGGCGGGCGGGCTAGCCACTGCTGGTGGGGCTGGTCCCCACGCCGCCCTAGGCACACCCTCGCGGCATGCGCTGGGCTGCCGCAGCCTGCCGCTGCAGCTCGGCCATTGCCACGCCGCGCCGCGGCAGTTGCACGGCGGTGGCGGAGACGCGGATACGCGGCAGCCCGGCGGGCCGCACAACTGCCGGCGCGCCGAGGACGTGCAGGTGCCGTAAGAGGGATGCGGGAAAGCGCCCGCCGAAGCCATCGGCGCGCGTTCGATGAGCGGAGTGTTGCGGACGGGGATATGCACGGTCACGACTTTTGGGTCCCAGCTGACTCCCCAGGTCGCCCCGTCGACCTTCTAGGCCCTGCGCTTCTTCGTATGGGTCAAGCCGGCAGCGATTAAAATGTACGGCATCGTCAAAGTACTCGTCCCGCCGTCGCATCTGTCGCCGCCTCCGGGTATGCCCGCAAGTAGATTATGAAAGGTCACATAGTAGGCCGCGATTCGGACCATACATAACGGAGCAAGCCTGTTGCACTATTCCAGTTGTTCCGCGAATATCTCCGCCCAGTCGAGCTGTGCCCGGACCCTTGGCTTCAAACGTATAAACTGGCACTTACAAGCTATTGTGGGCATGCATATGGCGGTGTTGTAGAGAGAAGCGCACCAACCCACCTATACGCGTGCCACAGCGCCCTCATATCATTTCTGTTTCCGCCTAAGTATGAGAATGTCTCACGTGCAGCACTTTCTTAAGAGATGCAGCGTGTCTGGGGCAGTGCCAAGGTGCCGACTTGACTCCGTCTCCTGCTGCCCGGCGGCCCTTGTGAAGCGCTCCAGGGCTGTCTTGCCCCTTACTGGAGTGGAGCGGGCGAACCTGCGGCGCACTCTATGCGTCGGGGGCGCCCTCTCTAGCCCCAACCGCGGTGAGTCACTCTCGCTTGCGCATTCTCGGGTGATGATAATGGAGTGTGGCTGCATACGTCGCCATGGCGCGTGCGTGCGCCCTCGGACGCCCCGCAATCCTTGTCACAGTAAAGCGCCACCCTCGCAGGCGACAATTCGCCTGATGAGCAAAGTCAACGTGTCGGCAAGTCGCCAAGCGATAAGTCTGGAGCGCAACCCGCTCGGCGGCGCGGCAGCAGCCGGGGTCTGAGCTCGGCGGAGGCGCTTGCAGGGCGCAGCGCGGCGGACCGCGAGATGGCGCAGCTCTATCCAAGGTAATTAACAGTAATTCGCCTCAATTGCGGTTTTGTCGGGCTCAGGCTTGCGTCGACCGCAAGCTCTGAATGAGGGCACGCGAGCCCGGGCCCGAGCACTGGCAAACCCGCTGCCGACCACGCGCAAACCCATCCATACTACCCGCATGGCAAGTAAGCTACTCCGCGCCGCGTTCCTGTCGGGATCGCGGCGCCCTTCTCAGGTACGGCGCCTCGTGCCACCGACTCTACTCCCCGTCCCCTCCCCCCGCTCCTCACAGGCCCCAGATGTACTCTGCGCGGGAGGGCCTCCGCAGCGCCGATGAGGCGCAGGCGACCAGCTCGGGTCGAGAGGGCGGCCGCGGATCGGAGGACGGGCCGCCCTCCGGCTTCAGCTGGGAGTACCTGGTAGGCCGCGGCGGGAAGGCGGGAAGAGCAGAGGGTGAATCCGAAGCGGGGCTATATACATGCTTTTCAAGATTACGGGAGAGTAGACTGCCCAGCACTGGAGCGGTGGGTGGAGGGCAGGGGGGAGCCGCAGGCGGGCGCTGTGGGCTGCACCCCGGCCCCTCCCCTGCGGTCAGGTCGCCGCATGTGGAGGGCGGCCACGCAACAGGGGCTGCAGCGTCCTCGGCAGCGTCGGTGACAGCAGCGTTAAATGGCAGTCTGGCGGCTGGCGGGATGTCCACTCGTGCGCTGCTGTGAAGAGCCATGAGGCCATGGAGCCCGGACCCCGCCGCCAGAGGCGCCCGCAATCGGCGGCAGCACTTGCTTTGGCCACCAGAGCGTCAGCCCGTGCTGTGATCGTGTGCCCCCCCACCAGCAATCGTAGCCCGCGCCGCCGCCTCGTGCGCAGTGACCCGAGTCGGCCTCCCTGTCGTCCCTTCTCCCTTGTGCCACGCCGTGTACCTGTCATCGCGCAGCTAGCCCACCGACTGAGCCCCCCTCCCCTCCCCTTGCCATCCCTCCGCCGGGCCCCGCAGGTGGCCCTATGTACGCTGGGCATTGTCATCTGCTACGCGGACCGCTCCAACATTTCCACCGCAGTGCTGCCCATGGCGCAGCAGTTTGGGTGGGACAAGGTGAGCGGCGGGTTGGCGATCTGTGGTACTGGCCAGTCGCCGAGAGGCGGCGGGGAGACAGGGTCGGGGGTGACAGTGGCAGGCGATGGGGCTGGGTCGACAGCGGCAGGAGCATAGGCGTGGGATCAAAGCTGCCAGTGTGCGGATGATGTGGCCGGTCCGCAGTGCACGTGGGGTGGTGTGGGTTTCCCCCGGGGGCGCAGCAAGCTCGCGGTTTACTCGTCCCCGGAGCTACCGCCGATGGGCCCACAACCCACAGCCTGGTTGCCCCCAAGGCGTGGGGTCGGGCCGCCACTCTGCCACGAGACCGTCGCGTACCGGCGCCGTCGATCGTGTTCCCCGTCGCCCCACGCCTCCCGCTTCGCCCCGCTCCCCCGACAGGCGTACCAGGGCATTGTCCTGTCGGTGTTCTTCGGGGGCTACGCCACCACCCAGATCCTTGGCGGCAAGCTGGCGGATCAGTTTGGCGGCAAGATGGTGCTGGCGGCGGGAGTGGCACGTGAGTGTGCGGAGCGCAGGGGCGTGGCGTGGCAGGGCGGGGCACGGAGCAGAGCCCGGTTGAAGGGGTCGGGGCGCGTGGGTGACGTCACACGGGACCGCAGCCCCACACATGCCCCTCAGCGTCTGCCGCTCCATCGCTCGCCTCCCCAATGTGAAATCCACCCCCTGCCCCTGGTCCGCAGTCTGGTCGCTGTTCACGTTCGCGACCCCGGCTGCGGCCGCCGCCGGCACGCTGCCGCTGCTGGCGGCCCGTGTGATGCTGGGCGTGGGCGAGGGCGTCGCCTTCCCCTCGATCCACTCCCTCATCGGTGAGACCCGCAGCGCGGCGCGACCGGGAGTGTCGGGCAGACGAAGGCGGAGGAAGCACGGGGTCAGGCGGTGGCGATGGCAGGGGTGGTGGCCGCACCTGTGGGATACTGAGGCCGCGGTCGCGGCGATGTGCGTGGGAGGCGGTGGTCCCCGAATGCGTCCCTCGAGGGCCGCCCCCTCCCCCCGCTGTTCGTCCTTGGTTCACCACCTAACTCCGCTGCCCCGTCCGCCCCTCACCCGTCCGCCCTCTCCCCCGGCCCCGGCTCCGCAGCTCGCAACGTGCCCCCCAGCAACCAGACCACCGCGGTGGGCATCGTGACGGCAGCCTCGTACGCGGGCACGGCGCTGGCGTTCGGGGTCAGCCCCCTCATCATCAGCAAGTTCGGGTGGGAGGTGAGCGGGCGGCCGTCGCAGCGGCGTCGCAGCAGCAGTGGGGTCCGGGGGCGCTCTCGCCGTGTGCTCCTATAACCTGCGCAACCGCAGTGTCCCTCGGCCGCTGTGACCCCCCGCCCTGGAAAGCGCAACTGAACCCCCATGGCCCCGCCACGCCCCCGCCACGCTCCGCCGCGCCCCCATCCGCAGTGGGTCTTCTATTCGTTTGCGGGCCTTGCGGTGCTGTGGCTGCCATTCTGGCTGCCCGTGACCACCCGCGATAAGCCGCAGCTGCGCACGCCGCCCGAGAGCCCCACGGCCTCGCGCGACGACGACGCCACCTCTCCGTCCACCGATGCGGGCGTCTCCTCCGCCTCCGCCTCCTCCGCTGTCGCCGCCGCCCCCGACTCGTGGGCGCTGCTCCGGCGGCGCGAGGTGTGGGCCATCTGCGTTGCGCAGTACGCCCAGAGCTGGGGCATGTACGGCCTGCTCAACTGGCTGCCCACCTTCTTCTCCGAGTACTACCAGGTGCAGATCTCGGATCTGGGCTCGTACACGCTGCTGCCGTACGTGTTCCAGGGCCTGCTGGGCGCCGCCACCGGCTTCTTCGCGGACTCGCTCCTGCGCAACGGCTGGCGCGTGCGGACCGTCCGGCGGGTGCTGCAGGTGGCGGGCATGCTGGGCCCCGCCGCCTGCCTGTGCCTGGCGGTGTCGCCGCTGGTGGGAGCCAGCGCCGGCCTGGCATCCAACCTGATCACGCTGGGTCTGGGCTTTAGCGCGCTGACGCTGGGCGGCGTGTCGGCCAGCCACCTGGACGTGGCGCCGCGCAACGCGGGCCTGGTGTTCGGCGCGGGCAACACGGCGGCCACGCTGGCGGGGCTGCTGTCGGTGCCCTTCACCGGATACCTGCTGCAGGTGGGTGGGCTGGGAGGAGGGGCGGGCACGGAAAGTTGGCAGTGGGGAGGTAAAAGAGGGTTGGGCGCAGTGAGTAGGGTGGCTTGCAACTCGCGGCGCTTTCCGTCCGCCGGTGAGACGGGAGACTGCCGCTGGACGCCAGCCAGTTGTCGTTAACCTCGGAACTCTCCCGTCTGAACAACGACGACAGCGCTTCCAGACTGGCACGGTGCCCCTCCCTCCCTGCGTGCCCCGCAGACGACCGGCTCGTGGCCCCTGGTGTTCGGCATCACGGCGTTCCACTACGTGGCGGGAGCGGTGGTGTGGGCGTTGTGGTGCGGGGACAGGCCGCTGCCAGAGGACGGGGCCGTGGCGCCGCCCGCCCGCGGGTGAGGCCAGGCGTGGCACGCCGCTGTTGAGCCGCGGCCTGGCCGGCAGGTCGCAGCGGGCCAGGCGCGCCCGTTTCCGGTGCCACTGAGGAGAGCAGTGGCAGACACCGCAGCAACAGCAGTATCGTGTCGCCCTCTCGGAAGCGCGATTGGGCAACGCTGCTCTAGGGGAGCCGTTAGGAGTTCGGAGAGCTCTCCCGCCTCCTCCCGAGCGGGGTGGTTGGCAAGTGGCTCGGGTATTCTCATCGGAGCCCCGTCAGTTATTCAATTGTCGCACCAGCGTGCGAGGTCATGTTGGGATGCGGCCCTCAGCAGGCACTCACGCGTCCACCACCCAACGCTGGCGATGTGCCCACTGCGGGGCAGGGTGGCGGTGGTGGTGGTCGTGGCGAGGTTCGGGTGGGCGGGCGGGCGGGCGCTATCTTTGGCGAGCGACAACACGGCATGGGGGGCCGTGTTGGGTTGTGGGGGTGGGTGGAAGCCAGCTGGGTTAAAGAGGTAAAGACGGGGAACGAAAAGGGGCTGCTGCTCAGCGCAGGAAGAAGGTTACCGGGCTGGAATGCTGTAGGAGGTCCGTGACCTGACGGGGCGTGGGCGTGGGTCGCACGACGTGTCGCAAACGCGGCGCGGCATGCCATGATCCGGGACTCGCATGTACGGTATGGCCTTTATTGCAATTCCCATTTGCACCGCTGTCTTTTCGCGTGAGGGCGGCGGGCGGGCCCGGGTCTGACGAGGCCGTGCTTGCTATGCCCTCTTTGCTTTGCCGCAGCTTGCTTTAATACTATTGATTGCTCGGTCTGGTCGGACAGGCGGGCGGGCTCGCGCCCCTCGGTTAATGCACGGCCGGGGCTCCGGGGGCTTCGCCTACGGAGCTCGGTTGTCCAGCCCCCACGGATGCCGGGGAGCAGACGTCGCCGGTGCGCACATGTGTCGTATTGCATCCGGGAGTGCGCAAAGCAATACTAGTAGCCCCTAGCCAGTACAGGAACGGGCGCCGGTATCGGCCTCGGCGGCGCGCCGTGCCTAGGAAGCGGGCGGTGAGACCCCGACTGCGAGCCCTGTCCGGTGTACAGATAGGGGATGACTGCGGGCTTGCGGCCGCTGTTTGTGGGCCGTGGGCGCCGCTCGCAAAGGGTGCGAAACCAGCTGTTTTGGCGTAAGCGAGGCTGGTTCACACCATGTCGTGTGGGCCTTGTGCCGCCGTTTGCTTGTCGTCCAGGTCACGTCTGTCGCGTGTGTCTGTATTGTGTTTTGGTTTATGATGGACTAAGGTTGACCGTTACCTCGACCGTGTCGTGGACTGTTTGGGAGGATGCTGCCGGAAATAAGTATTATTGGCTTTTCAGGGACGCCGCCTCTGCGGCGGCGGTGAAGCAGGGCTAGCATGGACTGTTCGGCCGCTACGGTATTGGATGCGTCCCTTTCTGAAGTAGTCATGGCACCGGAGTAGCGTCGCACTCGTGTCCTGCGTCTGTGTGCCGTCGCAGTTACCCGTTTCGGAACCCGAGGTGGGGCGGCATCGAGCCACGGGGCATCTGGGTGACGCCGCCCAGTGTCCAGTGTCCAGTCACCCCGCTCGGCTAGGTGCCGCCTGTAAGTAGGGAGGTCTTGTCCACAGGGCTTCACGTGGTGCAACCCCGGCGCACTTGCGGAAGGGGAGAGCAACAGAGCATTCACGGGTCCTGCGGGTGGGATGGCGGCGAGGGACCGCGAGGACGCCGCCCGGCCAGGCGGTCGACGGGTCATGCCCGTGGCGATCTCCCGACTTCAATATTTGCGGTGTGATGGGGTACACCGGAATGGCTCCACGTAACAGCCGCCACAGCAAGAGGTCCGGGAGGACAGCGACTCCTTACAATACGCGAACGGGCTTGAGACGACCTAAGATCTAGTTTCTAGGT
>LSYV01000003.1:2362104-2425481 GCA_001584585.1 Gonium pectorale
CCCCCCCTCCACCCCCCACCCCCCCCTGCTCACCACTCGTACACACACCAGGCCCGCATGACCGGGTTGCTCTTGGCCACATCGCCCATCACCACCAGGGTGCCGGCGGTGGCGGCCCGGACCACGTCCTGGCGACCCGGAGTGGGGGGGACGGAGGGAGAAGGTGGGCGAGGTCGTTCGGGTCCCGTTCGGGGAGTGGATGGAGGCGCGGCGGCGGGTGAGGCAGCATTGTGTACGTGTGGGGGATCGGCTTGGGTTGGCGGCAGGGCCTCAAGGCGCGGGAAGGGCACTTGCATACCGGTACTGCAGCGCCGCCCCCTTCTCGACGGCCCAATGGATATCACCGCCACCACAACCACAACCCCCACCACCCTCTGCCTGATTCCTATTCCCCGGTCCGCCGCTCCCGCTCCCACCTTGAACGCCCCCACGTCCGCCGCCTGATAGGGCCCCCCGTCGGGGTGCTGGTTGACTGCGAATATGTCGACCCACACGCGGGTCCCCTCGCCCGCCGCCGCCAGGAACGCCTCCACGGAGGACACCAGCAGCTCGAAGCTGTTGCCCCAGGCGTGGCTGATGAAGTAGGCGGGGGGGCCCACGTCCTGGCGGCCACCCCAGCGGGGTAGCAGCAGGGCGGCGCGCGTTGGGAGGGGGGGCGTGTGTCGGCTCATCGCAAGGGAGGCGAGGGTTGGACCCAACCCCACAATAGCGAGCGGGATACGAGGCACAGGATATCAACGACCAGCCCCCACCGGACCACGGGCATGACGTGTCGCCGCCGCCCGTCGCTGTGATGTGGCGCCTCACCTCCCTCGCCACCAGCTCGCGCATCTCAGCCACCCGGCACTTGTGCCCCGCCGTCACCGATTTGACCCACTCCATGGTGACCTGCGTGGTGCTGACGGAGGGGTAGGCCTCGGGGCCGAAGAACGCCCGGACGCGGTCGCGCAGACGGCGCAGGCCGCGGAGGGAGACGGCCTTGGACACCGTGGCCAGCGGCGCGGGGTCTGAAGAACGGGGTGGGGTTGGGCTGGGGGTGAGGGTGGGGACAGCAGCTGAGGAGGAGGGACGGGGGAGGTTCAGGCGGGGAATACGGTGCACGGGCCGCTGTCGGATGGATGGATAAATGGGCACTTCCATACGGGTCTGCCCCGCGTCCCAAGATTGTGGACACAGGCAACTCCATGCCAACTGACTACGGGGCGGAGGAATGCCGGGCAACCGTCGCCCAGCCCCTAGGTCCAGCCTGCGGCTGGCTTCCACATGTGGTACCGATGTCCCCCGCAGACTCCTATTTACTTAGCCGTGCAGCCGCCCAGCTACGCTCAACCACTTACCGATTACGACGGCGTCCGGTGCCTCGGGCGACTCCACGACGGGGGCCGCGGGCGGCTGCGTGTGCGACAGCGCCGCCGCAGAGCTGCCCCGCGCGGCCGCCGCGCCCGGACCGCCCGGCGCGGCCCCCGGCTCCGCCGGCGTGGACCGCCCCGAGGCGCTTCGACTCGCGGGACCCGACACCGGATGGCCCACGGAGGCGGAGGCAGAAGCGGAGGCTTTGGCGGAGGAGCTGCTTCGGCTGACGGCGCCGGCTGCGGCGGCGGGAGACGGCGGCGACCCAACGGTTGGCTGCGCTGATGAGCTGCTACGGCTCAAGGGCGATTGGTGGGCCGTGCCCACGGCCGCTGGCGCCAGGGACGGCGCCGTGAGGGGGTGTATGGGCTGGGCAGGGGTTGCCGCGGCGCGGGATGCGGATGGGGGGCCCACGCCATCTGAGGAAGGACGCGGGCCAGCGGAGGTCTGATCTGGGAATGTGCTTGATTATGGCCAATTTGTTGATGTGGGAAACGCAGCGGAGACGGGATAGTATGGGCCAGGGCATTGGGATGTAGGGTATCATGCCAGAGCTCAGAAACGTCACGTAGCAGAGAGCGGTAATTAATCTGCATCTCAATGCATAGGGGGCCGGCTGCTGGTTCTTCAGTGTCAAACGGGATGTCCTGTGTTGTTCTACGGTCGCCCATTTCGTATGCCGATACATAACCCACCGTGCTTGCGCTCGCTCGCGGAAGCTTCCGCCTTATCCTTTTGAAGGATCGGAGTGACGCGAGCGTTCGATGTGCCGCAACCCATGTGCGAAAGCCGGCAATAGAGCGCGCCGGGCGTAAGAGCGACGCTGCCAAGCTAGAAAATCAATGCGATATTGTAATGAGATGATCAGCGGAAGCGGTGCCTGTCTCTTTATTGCTGCCCAACCGCTTTCAGCATGCTCGTGTGCAATGCAGGACTAAGAGGATCGCAGCCGGGAAGCGACGCGAATGGCAATAAGAACGACACTGTTTGGCGGGCACGCGGGCCGCCCGTGCGTCCGGTACAAACTGAGCGCTACGAAATACGAACCTCACGGTGTCGCAGCCGTCGGCATGGCTCAAACCATTAAGGCACCACCCTGCAGACCAATGCGGTCCACAGTCACCTAACCACACGCTTTAACCAACTCCAGCAATCTCTGCCAGCACGCGCCGTACGGGCCCTACGGGCTCAGCGCATACCTGAAGACCAGAGCCGACTTACTTTGGCTCCGCTGAAGACCACATCTACGCGCATTGGCGCTACCAAAGCGCCGACGAGACGGTGCCTGCTACAAGGGTGTTGCAAGAGCTGTGTAAGAGCCTACAGGAAGGGACACCATTGATGCCTGTGCTTCCGCAGGACAGCTACGCCAGCAAGAACACAGTGGCAGTACAGCAATACAGCAAGCAGCAAGTGCAGTGAACCCCTGTCCCCGCCTCCTTCCGGTCCCTGAGCGTGAAGTGCACATTCAGACAGGTCCTGAAACGGTGTCTAATGGCGGCAACGAACGTCATCGCCCCTGACTCAGCCGTTGCCATGCTTCTGCGAAAGCTCTCACAGCACAGCCCTTGCTACACCAATACCATACTGCCCAGGCAAGGCCTGGAACCCCGGTACAACCAGCTTTGAGCATCTTACTTCCCGCACTCAGGCCTCCATCTATCTCCCCCGGGCTCGACACTCACCTTCGCATCAGGACACGCTGTGAACAGTAGACTTGAGGCGCAGCTTTCCAATGTTTGCGCCTCTGGGCCCAAGTACTCGCCTCGCCACGGTTCGTAGGCCCAGCAACCTGCCTGTCAGCGACAGCTGCAGCAGCCTCGCCCCTCACCCCCACCCACCCACCGTCAGCCCCGCCCGCCTCAGCCACTGCCGTCGCCGCCGCGCAACCGCGCCCCTCCCTCCGCTTCACCTTCGCCCTCCGCCCCCGCCGCACATCGCTGCCCGGCCCACCAGCAGCTCCCTGCATGCGACCACCCGGTGCCCTGGCTGCTGGCCATGCATGACCTGGTGGGAGCCCATCAGGTTGTGGGATTCACCTGCCGGTGCCCGCGGGAGGGGGTGATGGGCGACATGCCTGGCCCCTGGCGGCCCAGCACTCACAGCTCACAGCTGCACCCATAGCGGCGCACCCACGTGCGGTGGCGCCCGCACAGTGTCATGTCCCGTTGACGGCACGGCAATTCGGTGGCACAGCTAACCACCACGACCGTCTGCTGCGGAGGGACTACAGCGGCAAGCCTCGCTCAGCTCTACTCAGGAGTGCTTGCTCCGTCACGTGGATGCCTGACAAGGCCTGTACGGCGGGCCCGCAGCACCCGGCCGTACAGGGGCGTGTGCTCGCCCAGGATATAAGCAGATTGGAAGGGCGATTTCCCTTCTCGCGAGCATACCTTTGCCAGTCGGAAGAACGGGGATGGGCTGTGCCGATGGCAGCGACAGCATCATGCCCGTTCTGGCACATGACAACAGCGTCGGCGGCGCTCCCCGGCGGCGGTGGCGCCTCCGGAGGCGTGCATGCATCTCTATTTGCCAGGCTCGCTTCCTGAGTGTCCTCCAAATCCCATTCCGTCAGACATCATCCCGTCGGACCGCGAGAAGGGGCCCCGGCGGAACTGCACCCGCAGGGCGCCGTGCAGCGTAGGGAGCCCGGCAGGCTGCCTGAACGGCTCGACCTCTGGGTATAATGCGCCGCCGGGTGCGCAGCGCGCGGCACCCGGCTTGGCTGCCACCGCTGAAGCAGCGGCGGCCGGGCCACGCACGGCACTCGTGGTTGGAGCAAAGCCACGGTGACTTCAGGGGCTGGCCATCCCTGTCTCTGTTTTATATTTCTGCTTCAACATGCCAGCTGCCGTTCGTTGCTGATCAGCGCACACAGCCGCACGGCCCGGGGCACCCGCTCACCCGAGAAGGCGAATGCGCCGTGCTCGCCGCCCTACCTTCGGCAGCACCTGGCGGAGGCTGAAGCACAGCGCCGCTGCCGCTGTCTGTATTACGCCGATAGGTTGGGCGCCCCGCAAATGGTAACCGCTGGCCGCCGATGGACTGGTCACCTCGTCGACCGCGCGCCGGACCCTCGCCCCTCTACTTATAGCCAGGTAACTATTCTGGTGACACACCGGGAGGGCCCGTCTGCTCGTATACCTCGCCCGCCATGCCTTGTACTCGGCGCCCTGCTGGAAACATCACAAACTCGGGTGTGTTTGTCCGTAGAGGCTGCCTTCCCCGTTTCTGGTTCTCTTTTTCGCTGCTCGCCCCTGCGCCAACAGTCGCACTCCCCTTCTGCCACACCGCCGGAGCCATGTATCGCGGGCGGGTTCAGGGGTCTATCTGGCAGGGCACATGGTCTCATGACCGACTTGGCTTTGAGGCGCTCTTATGGCCGAGCCTCGTTGTCGGTCATGTCACAGCAGGAGAGTCGTGCGGAAGAACAGCAAGACTACCAAACACCCACATTGGTTCCGCGGGAATGGCACACGAAATGCACAGCAGAGCCGCACGACGCGCAGCACGGAAAGCATACGGCACGCCGTTCCACCGTTCCATTTTCAATCAATCTTGAAATTCTTCATGTATCTTTCACCGCTACTGAAGAACTGCAACAAAGCTGCGCCCCGCAGGCTCCTTCTTCGCTCTGGGCTTGGCATTGGCCGATGCGCGATGCTACCACACAGGCCAAATTGCTAGTATAAAAAAGCGTTGGCTGACAAGGTTGCCATGGCGGAGGTGGAGCGGGAGGTGCCGCTCCCTTTCGATGGCCCCGTCACTCCCCTCCCGTCCAGCCTGCGCGATGAGGTGCGGCCTATCTCTTCATATTTGAGCATGTGCGGTCACGCGTGGCAACCACAGCCATCGCTTCCGCGCCCGCCGCTGAAAGCTCCGCAACCCACGCCAAGCGCACCTACTCCGGGCAACCCAAAGCCAACCCGGATGCATCCCGCCTCCGGTGCAGGCCGACACCTTCAGCCCACTTGCATGGCTCATGGAGCCGCTGGAGAATGGCATCCAGGCCACCGAAGGCGTCGAGGAACCTTGGTTCGACTTCAAGCTTGAGAACGCCGACTCAGACGACCCAGCTCTCGTCATGTCAGACAATGGTCGGGGGATGAGCCTCGAGGTCATGGAGGGCTACATGCGCCCCGGCTTCACCACTTCACGGCTGCCGGCTCTGCCCAGGGGTGCGTGCGGGCATGCAGGGCGTGCGGGTATGTGCCTGGCACGTGCCTGGGGTCAGCCTTGCGGGCGAGGTTTCCAAGGCTCAATCTAGATCCTTGGGACCGCATGCGCAAGTCGGCCAGCCGCCAGGTGTGTAGTGGCGGGGTGGGCCGCACGATTGCCCTTGTAGGGCAGCGCCCGACCTCTGCCCCGAGCGCATGGGTTCTGTGAGGCCCCCCGCTTCGGCACTTCCCTTCGGCCTGCCCCGCTCGGGTTCATGTACGCAAGATTGACCCTAGCGATTGGGACTTCTTGCTCCTGCCCCCCCCCGCCCGTGCCCTTCCTTTGCCCTCTCCCCTTACCTTGAATTCTCCCGCCCGCCACCTACCGCCTGTCACCCCCCAGGCGACGAGCCGCTGGCGTTCCGGCACTTCATCAACCGCCACCTGAGCCGCTTTGGCCGCGGGTGCCTGGCGCTCCTGTACTGGGGAGACAAGGTGGAGATCCGCAGCGAGCAGGTGAATTGGGCAAGCTGGGCTGCCGCGTGGGTGTGGTCTGCTGTCGGCAGCAATGACCCCGCCTACGGGGGCGAGGGGCCTCTTTACATGGTTGGGCTGAAGGCGACCGTCAATCAGGCGACATGCGGCCCCGTGAGGGGTGCGGCCCCGTGAGGGGTGCGGCCCCGTGACGGGTTAGGCCCCGTGAGGGGTTAGGCTGTGGCTGCTGCGTGGAGGCGCTCCCGTGTATGGGGCACCGGGGGGGCGGCCGGCAGGAAAACCCGTTGGGAGGGGCGATGTGACGTGCACAGGGCCGTGCGGAAGCCGGTGGGTAACTGACCATAAGGTGAGTGGAGAAGGTGTGGTGCATCGGGGAGGGAGTGTGAGAACGTGTACAGATTGTACGGAGCGGTCGTGCGCTGCGCTGGGTACTTGCGGTCAGGCGGTCAGGCGGGGCAACTTGGCGCTGCGTGAGCATGCGGGCAGGCGGACTGGCGGGAGGGGCGCGGCAAGTCTGCGCCAACTGGCGTACGGGAGAGGGTGCGTGAGGACGGAAGTCCCGGGTTAAGCCGAAGCGTCGCATGCAAGGCACAAACCCTTTCTGTTCCAGAATTCTCTATAAACCGCAAAGACATACGTAACCGCCCGACCGCAGGCTGACCAGCCGGAGCCGCGCGTCGAATACTGCGTCCGGCTCGACTACGGGCCGGCGCTGCGGAGCGACCAGTGGGAGGATGTGCAAAAGACCGCCTTTAAAACCGACGTGCTGGAGTCCTCGCCCGGGACCACCATCCGCATCACGCGGCTGCGGAGGCACGTCCTGAAGCTGCTCCGCGACCCCGCCTTCACCACCAAGGTCGCCAAGCAGGTGGGATCTGGGACACGGCGGCGGTGACAAACGGCCAGGTGGTAGGGCACAGCGCGCGCCCGATGTGATGGGTAAACCTAGCAGTTTGGGTGAGGAGCTTGCTGGGAAGGCCTGGTATAAATCATGGCTGCTGGGCTGGCTGAGCGCGCCGTCTGTGCCCGCTTTGTGGTCGCAAAACCTCACTGGCTTGCTGTCCTCCCGGCTTCCCTCTTCCTGTGTATTCAACTCCCCAAGCTTTGCGAGGCATGTCACATGCGGAATGCAAGGCCCGCTTGCATCGCGCGCATGCCACCGGCGCGCGCAGCCCGCACACCCGCGTGGGTCCGACCCGGCGCACCCCACCCCACCCTACCCCACCACGCCGCGCCGCAGGTGGCCGAGGTGTACCACCTGTACGTGCACGGCTTCCCGCCCCGCATCTGGGGCAGGCTGCCGCCGGAGCTCACCCGCGGATGCGAGAGGCCCGCCGGTACGCGGCCCCGCTGGTTACAGAGGACAGCGGGAACGGCATCCAACACGCCGGGCCACTTGTACGGGACGACTTCGGATTCAGTAATGTGTATTGACCCGGAATTACCCTTGAGTCCGACATGTGATTCTGTGCTTTGATGGGTTTGCTTGTAGCGCACTGTGCCCTTGCACGGTACACATCAGCTCCACGGCGGCTGACCCGTTACGGTGTCCCAAACCGCAAATGTGATAGCACAGTGCAGCGCGCCCTCGACATCAGCCCACTGTAATCACAAAACCCGCAAATGGCTCGCCAATTGTTTGCCACTCACAGGAGGCCTCACCATCAACTTCTTCGATACGAGCCCGGGCGGCCGCCCCATCAAGCCCATGCCCTACGGCCAGGACAGCGCAGGCGCAGCCGAAGTGGAGGGCGACCACATCACGGACCTGTACCGCTCCTTTGCGGCGCTCGAAGGCCTGTTGGCGGCGAAGCCCCACCTGGAGCTGTGCGTCATAGCGCAGAGGTAGGTCGCAGGACCGTTGCGCTGCATGGGAGCCGCACAAGCGCGTCCGCCCGCCTGGCGCAGGCGTAGTCACTGCCTGGTCGGCCCATGATGTGAGATCGTGAGATCTTGGGGAGAGGGCGTCTGTTCGTTGCACGGCAGTTGCGGCGCAAGGTACGATCAAGCGGGCTGTCTGCCAGGCCACAGGTAACATGTACTACGTTTACCATGACAGCGGCACGCATGGGCAAGGGCGGTGCCAGCCGACGCAAAGGCCGCATGCTGTCTGCCAGGCCGCCGCGTGATGTGGGCAGCTGAACCGGGCCCGCATTCCTAACCCCCGCCTCCCAGGTGCCTGCCGCTGGGCCACCCCGCCCCGGGTGAGCCGGGCCACGGGGACTACTCCCGCCTGCCCCGCTACGACACCTGCCCGGAGGGCGGCCAGCAGCAGGAGCAAGGCGCGGGCAGCGGCGGCACCGGCGCGGCTGGCAGCAGGGGGCAGGAGAACGGCGGCGCAGGCGGCAGCGGCGCTTCCGGAGCGGCTGCTGCTGCAGGGCCTCCTCGGCCGCCTCCCTGCTCTGACAAGAACATGCGGCCCCTGGAGGTGCTGTCGGACCTCCTCTACATATTCGCGTACATGCCGACGCAGAGCGGGTGCGGACTGCAGGGACTGGGCGGAATGCGGTGGGGCGTCCGCCTTGTTGGTCCTTGCAGCTGCTTGTATGGGACCGGCTCCACACACCCTTCGCTGAAGGAGCGATGCTTCTAGATGCCCAGGCTTGTGCGCTTTTGTGCTGAGGGCTCTGCGCTGACCGCTGCCGCTACGCATCGCCCCATGCCCCACCACAGTGGGCCTTCTTGCTTCGCCTTACAGGCCGCATCGCGTCCCGGCTGCCCACCCGGTCTAACCCCCCCTCTCCCCACACCCTTTTACACACACACACACACATGCACACACCCCGCAGAAAGCGGACCAAGCCGCCGGCCGTGGACGCTGCTGGCGAGATCTGCCTGTTCAGCATGTGGAGCGGCAAGGGGCTGCCCGAGGCCAAGCTGCGCCACTTCCCGCCCTTCCACGGGGTCGCGGTGGAGAAGGCCCGCGCACACCCGGCAACGCAGGTGTGTGTGTGCGCGCGCGTGACTGCCAGTCTGGGCTCACAGCAGGCAGCGCCAGCGGGAGAGCTGGGCCTTGGGGCACCAGATCGCGGTGGGGTAGGGAGCTCGAAGAGGTCGGGAAGGCCCAGTGCAGCTGGACAACAAACCACAGCACAGCATGCTCCATCATCGGAGCCCTGCAGGGCTTGCGTCGCCCACTATCCGCTAGTCCGGCTCGCGGCACAGGCCATGTGCACAGCCGCGTAGTGAGCCAATGCCCCCTGGCGCCTTCATCGGCCCAAAGGCCAGCCGTGCATCTCCGCCCACCACCACGCACCTCCACCCTGGTCTTTACTCTGGCGGATCCGCTGCTCGTGCAGGACTGATCCTGTCAGCGCCTTCCGTGCTGTGCCCTCAGATTCACGCGCACAAGCTCGGCGACCCGTCCCGGCTGGTGGGGGTGCTGCTGGCCTCGCCAGACACCCCCGTGCACCACCACAAAACCCGATTCCACGGGCTCGTGAACGAGGTAAGGGCACCGCATGTGGTCAAGCCTGGGCGACGGCAGGGGCTGCTAGGTGGTGCGCGCTCCCGGCAAGGTTAAGATGCCACATGTTGGAAGGGCCGCCACGTGGCGCGCGCTCCTGAATCTCTTGCCACCTCAGGTCTCTCCCCCCGCACAAGGTTGTACTGACGCGCCGGCTACTCGGCCTACTCCTCGGGGCCTCCGCCCGTTGCCTGCATACCAACCGCGCTCAACATCCTTGGCGTGTGCTACCCCCATTCATGTCCCCTGGCAAGCCCCGTCAACTCCTGCCCAGTTTCCCCCAACTAGCACCGCTGACGGAACGAAGGCATGCAGGCAAGCACAACAACACCATCAAAACAGGACGATCAGATATAGGACAGCAGTGTGACCAGTCCCCCACACCTGCCCCCCCTCCCCGTCACGCAGATGCTCATGGCCCCCGGCTGCAAAAGCGACATGCCGGGCCTCGCGGACGGCGGCGTCACCTACACCTACGTGTGGCCCGCCCGGGAGGACGGCTGGGACGGGGGTGCCGCCGACGCGGCTCGCCTCCTGGCCGAAGCGGCGGCAGGCTCCGGGGGCCCCGCCGATGCGGCCCGAACCTCGTCGGGACGCAAGGGCGGCGCTGGACGCGGTAGGAAGGCCGGCAAGGGGGCCGCCGCCGGAGGCGCTTCCACGGCGGGGCCCGACGCCGGAGGTCCCTCCGGCAGCAGGACGACGAGGAGGGCGGCGGCGCGCGGCGGGCCCCAAGGAGGTGGCGGCGGTGGCGGCGCGAGTGGAGCCGAGGCCTCCGGCTGGCGGCTTGATGCAGAGGAGGGCTGGGCGGCCGAGCTGCTGCACCGCAGCTTCGTCCGCTGGCAGTCGCAGGTGGGAGTGCGTCTGACGCAAGGCCTCAAAACCTTCCCTCGACGCTCTACCCGGCCAATGCTGCGCAGCTATCTGATGGCTCATGAGCCGCAGCTGCACCACCGGTCGGCCATCGAAGCACCATAGATTTAATTGTAGCTTGAGCCACGTACCGTATTACAGTGTCTTGAGAAGGCGAGGTGAATCGTGGATTGCACGCAGGACGAAGACGGCTGTTTGGTGGCCACGGACACATCCCTCGGGCTGCTTGACATAGAAGCCCCCTGCGCCTTCGACGAGGAGGAGTATGGCTATGTCGAGCAGGGAGATGCCTACCGGATAGGCGACCTGGAGCTGCGCGTCGGAGAGATGGTGAGGCCGCACCCCAGCAGTGCGCTGCAAGCCGACGGCACGAGGTGCTGCTGCGGAGGGAGGGAGGGGGCAGCGCAGAAGGGCTGTTGTAGGGTGCACCTGCACCCAGGGGTGCACCGGCACCTTGCATAAGTTGGGCAATGCCCGTCCCTGATGCTACTGGCCATGTCCCCCTCCCAGCCCTCGCCCGCCCTCGCCCGCTACGTAGGTCCGCTACACGAAGGATTCGGCGCAGGGGCTCCACAAGCTGGACACCCTCACGTCGCAGCCCCACCGCCTGGTCAGCCTCATGCACGTGATTGAAAAGTTCTTCACGCGGGGCAGCTATGCCGCGAGCCAGCACTTTGCGGTGGTGCGCCCCTGGCGGCCCAGCTGGGCGCCCAAAGCCGGTAGGTTTAGGGTTTGGGTTGACATACTCAAAAAGGCCAAGAGCCTTTGGCGCTCCGCATTCCAGTGCTGGAAGCCCAAGCCGCTACGACCAGGTTGCTGCGGCGCACTGCTACCTGACGGGCGGCTTCCATGGCGGCCCTTCCGAGGGCCTGGGGCCTGCTCGGACTGCAGCTGCAGGGATGCGAGGATTGCTGGATGTGGTGTGCTGGTCGAGGCGGTGATTGGGGATCGGCCGGTGCTGCTGCCTCCAGTGATGCTGCACATGATGCTGTCCTCAGCCCTCCCCTCCCCTCCCGGATGCAGAGGCCTACGTGGTGCACGTGTGCATGCTGCAGGTGAGGTGAGGGCCTGCGCCGCCATCTGGCACACCGGCGCCGGCGGGGACTGCCTGGCAGGGAGCGTCCGCTGGTTCTTCATGCTTTGGTGCTTGCGCAGCGGATCGCACATCACATCCTAGCTGTTGCGGTATGTCACAGCCGTCCCAGCTGGCTCGCGCATGTGACGCCCACACCAGCCTCCGCCTGGCCCAGACTCACCCTCTGCCCGTGCTGCCCTCCGCACAGCCCGTGCTGCTCCTGCAAAACGGCGGCAGCAGCCTAGAGAGGCGCCTCGAGGAGCAGGCGGAGCTGATTCAGGGGTGGGAGGCGGAGGCGCCTCACAGCGTCGCCTTCTCGCCGGTAAGGCATCGTTTCGTCCATTGCGGGGGTACCACTGTGTGTGCGCTTCTGTATGGCCAGAGCGCCTGCGGGGCACGACGCACCGCCCCTGTAGGTGCGCACTGCTGTCACGTGACATGCTGCATGGGCTGCATGGGCTGCATGGGCTGGCTTTCTGTGGTATAGCACTTGCAGTGGTATAGGAACATGCGCACCAAGAGGCGCAGTCAGGCAGGGCGCTGAGGCACGCCCTGAAGGCGCCTGACGCTCCCTGCGGCATGCTGTCGGCGGCATGTGCCCCAGGCGCCGCCGCGCTGGTACAGCAACACCGGGTCGAGCCTGGAGGTGGTCAGCCTGGTGATGCTGCCGCGCAACGGCGGTGGCGGCGGCGGTGGCCGGGGCCGCAAAGGCAAGAAGGCTGCAAGCGCCTCCAATGCCACGGGGGCGGGCCCGAGCGACGGTGCGGGCCCGTCCCGGCCGGCAGCCGCGGACCCTGCGGCCGAGCCCGTGGACGTGCCGTGCACGCGGGTGGCCTTCACGGGCTACCTGGCAACGGCCACGCTCACCATCGAGTGGGTAGCAGGGGTGGGGGGGCCGGGTTGGGTGGGGGTGGGGGGTGGGTGGAGGTGGGGGGACGGGGTTGGGTAGGGGTGGGGGTGGGGGTGGGGGGTTATGTAGTCACCATGGGGGTGGGGGGGATTGGGTTGGTGGGGAGGGTGGGGGCGCGAGCCAACCCCGGGCACTGTGGTCTCCCCGATTACTGGCAGCGCCTCGTGCATGGCTTGGCTCAGAAGCGGAACCTGGGCATTGCAAAAGCCTCAGGTCTCGACCCTTTCAAAGGCGTTCTGTCGGGCGCTTGAGGCTTGCGCTGCATCCCTGCGACCAGCTGAGCTGCCGTGCTGCCCCTGCCCCTGCCCTTTCCACTCGCCGTCTGCTCATGCATGCAGGCGTCTTCATGATGGGGGAGAGCCCAAGGAGCTGGTGGGGACTACTGAGGTCTTCGTCGACGGCCGGTAGGTGTCTACAGTGCCTGGACTTGGGATGGTGGGAAGCTTGGTCCCGGGCAGTAAGCGCAGAGCGAGCCAGGGCAAGCGACCGCGACCCCTACGCTGCCCCGACCGTGCGCCGCCAGCGCCGCCGGGCCCCGTGCCGGAACCAGGACGGTGTTCCATGAACATGCGTAAAGACTCCGGTGCGCATCAATCAGCACCTCCCACCCTTTGCCTGCCGGTCACACGCTGTGCCTCGCAGGCTGACCATCAGCCTGCAGGGCAAGGAGCAATGGGCGACGGAGCTGCGGCGGCTGGGAAAGTACCGGATGCGGGTCACGGTGGAGGAGAAGAAGTTCAAGCTGCTCAAACCGGACTGCCTGACCCTCTGTCACGAGTTCGAGGTGTGGTGCGGGTGTGTGAGTGACCCATGGGTCGACGCGCCGACCAGTGCATGCGGGGCTGGGCTGGCAACCCTTGCACTGCGTGTCTGGAGCTCAGGACTAGCGGGCTAGCGGGCATGTGTTGAGCGCTGCTTGTGAGCTGCTTTTGCGAGTCGACCGAGCTACCAACTTACTGTGGGATGCAGGTCAAGCATGGCGACCCCGCTTCGCTGCGGGTGGCGTTCTCCGCCCCGCCGCCGCCCTTCATCCGCCTAGGCAGCCCGCTGCCGGAGCTGCGGGTGCAGCTGTTGGACCAACAGGGGGCGCCGGTGGGTGCCCAACTCTCGACGGAGCCAGACAGGACACATGGCGGGTGCTTGTACAGGTCTTCGCTTATGTGGTTCTTCCCTCTCTGGCATGCTCACGGTCTACGTGCTCGCAGACAACGCTGCGTGATAGCGCTCCGCTGTACAGCGGCCCGCCTCCGGGGGTGCCTGCCTGCTTGTGCGCTGACTCTGCTGTCGCGCACGGCCCTTCCTGACCGTCCTGGCAGGTCCCCTTTGAGCAGTCCCAGATGGATGGGCTCATGGCCAGGGCCAATGAACTGCTGGCGCTGTCGGCTGCAAAGCTGACGAGCCCCGATGGTGCCGAGGCGCGGCTGAGCGCCAGGTCGCTCGCGGTGGCGTTCGAGGATGACGCGATGGCAATGCGCATCACCGGCGTCTCGACGACGCCAAGACAGAGTCTGAGGGCGCCAGGGCAGGAGGTGGGGAGGAGGGGAGGGGAGGGGAGGCGCCTAAGGGTGACGCGCTGCGCGGGCAGGCGTACCTTTGCCAACGATAGGAGGCACGGCCGGCGTATGTGAGGGGCACGAAATCGGAGAGGATCGTTGACCCTCCGACCGTGCGCGCCTCGGGCCTCAAGTCGTCGCCCACCCGCGCTTAAATTGTTCGCGTGTTTGCCGTGTCTTGACGGACACCGGCCATCGTCCCCGCCATTGTGCTTGCTGGCAGGCGGTGCCTGCGGTCCGCGGGCCGCTTGTAACCGCCGCCGCCATTCACCTTGCCGCGCCACAGGCGATGGCAGCGGTGTCAGTCGCGATCCGTCTCGACGTGCTGCTGAGGCTGGCTTCGGGCAGCGCGGCTGTGCGGGAGCTGGTGCAGCGACCCGGCGAGGTCGGCCCCACCTGCAATCTGGTCAGCGGGCCAGCCGAGAGGCTACGACTCCCAAGAGGCGAACCCACGTGGTTCTCCGGCAACGACGGTCGCGAGCCGCTCATGGTGGGAAGCGTCCTTTCTCGTTGGCCGCCCGCGTCCCGCGTCCCACGTCCCGCGTCCCGCGAAGCCCTCTTGAGTGGATTGCTGTCGTGTGAGGCGCCATGGACGTAAGGTTGCACGCATACCGGTGTTGCGCTCCTCGCCCCGAGTGCTGAGCTGCCCGTCCTTACCACGTGGGCCTCGCGTGCAGCTCTGCAAGGGCGCGCAGCCCGGGAGCAACCTGGACGTGTTCATCACCGACGGGGCCGGGAACTCGTACCACCACGGTCCGGACGAGCCGGCACTCACCGTCACGCTGACGTGCACCAGCACTGCCCCCGGCCCGCGTGACCCACCGGTGTGTCGTGGGGCAGGGTCCGTGCGAGTTGCGTTGCCTCCATGGCTAGCTGGGCGCGTCGCTTGTTCCGCAGCTGCCATCGACTCGGCTCGGCTCGGCTCGGCGCAAGGGGCCGTGTGGAGCGGATGAAAGACATGCGCCGGTACCGGTAGCAACGTCGTTTTCGACCAGACTCCACCCCAAGCCACGGCGCGACTCCCTGGCGCTCCGTACGATTGTTGTACATTTCTGCATACAGTGTGTTTGGTTTCTCGTGCACACACGGTGTGCTGTCGCGTGCACGCAGGTGCGGCTGTGCCGGCAGCAGGGAGCGCACCACACGGTGTTTGAGAATGCGAGGGATTTCGAGGTGCGGGACTGCCGGCTGGTCATCCCTCGGGAGCTGCTGGCGGTCACGGGCATGCCCGGAGACACCGGAACGCTGGAGCTGAAGCTGCGAGCCCTGGCAATGGCCGCCGCCACTTCGCCGTACACCATCACAACCCACGTGCGCGTGAAGGAGGTGAGCACCTGAGCCGAGGGTGGAGGCACTTCGCGCTGGTCTTACAGCCCGATCCCAAGAAAGCCCGTGCGTTGTTGCGCCGTGGTGGACAGTTCCTATGGATGCATGCTGATATCGTCGAGGAGCACGGCAGACCCGTCCCGCTTGCAACCCGAGCCGTACAGGTGGTCTGCAGCATTGAGACCCCCGAAGCGGTTGGAGATGGTGGCGGCGGGGCAGCAGCGCCACACGGCGCGGAGCGGAACCTGTGGAGAGAGCTCCTGCTGGATGGCGGTCGCAAGTCGGACTACCGGGTCAAGGACAGAGCACTCAAATGGGACGACCTCCTCCGAGGGCCCCAGGGGAAGCCTTCCTTGCTGGAGCGGGCGTTCCAGGTGACCTGCGCGGATAGCCCCCTACTCAGTGTGTGGATGCTCGGCATCGACCCGTCCACGGGCACCGTCGACCCGTCCACGGGCACCGTCCTCAGTCCATGCGGCACTGTGCAGCAGGAGCGTGCTGTTCCATGCAGTGATGCAGATGCCAGCAGACCGGTCGGCGGTGCTCCCCCGCACGCCATTCCCGCCATGGATTGATTTCATGCGCCCCCAGCTTGTCCAGTGAGGCATCCTGGCAACCCTATGCCTCCCCATCCACGTGGATTGGGCTCGCTGGGCGGAACACCTAGCGCGGAGCGCCACACCGCGCAGAGCAGGCATACACCGCGCAGAGCAGGCAAACACCGCGCAGAGCAGGCATACACCGCGCCGAGCAGGCATACAGCGCGCCGCAAGCCTCTACAGCGCCACAATGCGACGCTGGCCTGCAGGCCGCTTACCCGACTCGCCGCAGGTCCGCCGTGAGTACTTCGCCGACGGCGCGCGCATGGTCTACGTGCGGCCCAACGGGGACGCCCTCCAATCCCGGGACGAGGTCCTCAAGTTTGCCTCAACCGTCATGGGCGACTCTGCGCGCCCCTCCATCGAGCAGTGCTTCGTGCTGCGGCCCCAATGTCGGAGCCTCGCCGGGCTGCGGGTGGCGTTTGCGGACGCGCACGACGACAGGGTGGACAAAAACTTCAGCGCCCGCGTCAAGGTACGCACGTGACCTGGAGGCGCCAGGTCGGGCGCCAAGGTCCACGCCGGTGGCTGGCTCTACCCCTTGAGCATGTTGACATGCTTTATATGGCCGCATTGGCAACTCACGGTGTTCCGTCCTCACGCGCCTCCGTGGCACGTGCTCCTGTTAGGTGCGCGCAGTTGCTGACGTGCCGTTGATGAACGCCGCCGCAGGTGTTCGTGGGGTCCCGCGAGGCCTACCCGCAGGTCCTGCTGGTGAAGGAGGGCAGGGTGCTGCTCCCGCGCCTCGATCTCGAGCTCCACGCGGACGAGCTGGCCTCGGGCCGCACCGTCACCGTCAGTGTGCGGGACGAGGAGAGGGACAGCGTTGTCTACTGCTCCTTCTACGTACGGCAGGTATGGCGAGTGGGCAGCGAACGTTGGCCGTGCTGTACAGGGAGCGGACCATTGGCTTGTGGGCGAGCCCGAGTGCAGCGTTTGGAACCCTTGTAACCCGGGTTGCGTATTGCCGCGGCGTGTGACCAAGGGGGCTTTTGTCCCCTGTGATGAGATGAGGACCACACCTGCGACCCTGCCCTACATGCTCTCCTCACGACGCCCCTCATGGCCTGGACCCGACACAGGAGCCGCATCCGGTTGCGCTCCGCCTCGCGCCGTACAGCTGCGGGCTGCTGCGGGGTGCGCACGTGGAGTATTCCGAGCTGTCGGAGCCGGGCTCGGCCGCAGCAGCTGCAGTCCCGCCGCCGCAGCAGAAGGCGCGGGCAGGCCCGTCCGCTGCAGCAACCTCGGGGCGGGTTGCTGGGGTGCTGGAGGAGCCCCCGGCTGCCGGCGGGGGTGAGGCCCTGCTGCGGCTGCGGAGCGGCTCCGGGCGCCACGCGAGGATCGTGGACGCTCGGGACCTGCTGGCGCACGGCTTTGCGTTCGCAAGGCAGTGGAAAATGGACATCCGACAAGGTGCGGCACCGTTGTCCATCAACCATGCTGCATCTTGCGTACCTGACTCGTGGCATGTTACTGAGCTAACGGATTACTGCGCTAGCTTTCGCGCTGGCAGGGCTTGGTTGGTCGGTGTGTTACGTCATGCGAATGTGCGTGGTCGGTGTGTGTATCGCACATTCTGTGACCCATGGGTCGGCCACCAACCCTCTGTGCCGGTGCAGACGAGGTGTTGCAGGTGCCGCTGGTCCTCATAGACCAGCAGGGGTTCCCCATCGCAGCCAGCGAAGACCTGCGCAGGCTGCTTGCGGAGAAAGCGGGCGTGACCGTTCTCAGCTCGGAGCGGCCCTCGGGCCGCAACATCCCGGATCCCCGATGGTCCGTCGAGGGATGCGACATCATACCGAGTGTCGAGGAGGGAGACGGCGGCGCACTGCCGCCGCTGCTTGTCTTCAAGGTGCGACTCGCCAGTGGCATACCGACGTGACGGGCGGCGGGCTGCCCTTTGTCTGGCAACGCTGGCGAGTCTTCACCTCCCGGACCGTTAGTGGGCCTCATTCACGTGATCCCAAACCCTGGGCCGCCCTGACTACATACGCCCTCGGTGGAACGCGACGCATCCTGTGCGCAGGTCAAGGTGTCGCAGGGACTCGGGCCCACGACGCTGCGCTTGGAGTACAGCCCTCGGCGCACCACGGCCGTCGGGTCCCGGGAGTATTGCCCACCGCTTGATGTGTCCATCCCGCTGCGCATCGCCAGCGGGCCGCTGGCCCCCGATGGCTACGTGCTACGGGGGGCGCCTCCTGCGCAGGTGGGCAGGCGAGCCGGCAGGCAGCTAACCGCACGCAAGCGTGTGCTGGTATAATGTGCATCGCCACGCCACTTCGTTCGCTGTTTGCACACCGACGCTTGCATGGAAGAGGAAGCCCGGCCAATTTCTGCGCGCATGCGGCATCGGCCCGGGCTGTCCCCGCAGGTCTCCCTGCTGGACGAGCACCCGGACCGCAGCCCCGAGGAGAGACTGGCGTTGCCGGCCCCACCGCAGTGCAACCGGATCTACCGGGTTGCCGCCAAGGAGCTCAGCCAGCTGCACCTGTCTGGAGAGCTGCAGGTCAGCACACGGCACTGGTACCCTGGCATTGGAAGGCATGTCCATGCATATTCCACGTGCACCTTATAACATAGGCAATCATGAGAGGCAATCGTGAAGACCAAGTGTTCACAGGCGCCAAGTCACTGAGCCGGGGCCCTACTTGCAGGACGGCAAGGGCTGCCGGCTGAACATGCCGGTTACGTTTGAGGTGGAGGCGGGGGCCGAGTTGGGCCTGGGCGTTCGGGCGCGGCGCCTGGAGGCCCGCGACGGCGTGCTGCAGCTGCCCGCCATCAGCCTGGGCGCGGGAGCCGAGTGGCGTGGCCGCACCAAGCTCCTGGTGCTGCGGCCCACGGAAGGCCACATCGACGCCGCCGGCGCCGTGCTGCCCCTGTGTTTATACATCGAGGTGGAGCCCGGGAGGTGAGCTGCCAGGGGGCACATGCCATCGGTTCCGTCCGCACAGCCGTGCCTACCGCACATCCCCATGGCTGGTTTCTTGTGCATTTCGGCGCAAGGCAGTCAATGGTTGGCATACGGGCGACGAAGGCAATGCGGAAAAAGTATGGAAGTGCGCTGTTTCACCTCTCTCCTCCGCGGGTCCCGCAGCTACCCGGTCGCTCTGGAGCTCCGTGACGGGGGCATGCCGGCTGCCGGCGGGCCCCTGCGCCTCAGCAGTGCCACGACACCCGACGGCCGCCACGCGCTCCTCCCGCTGGACTTCTCGGTGGCGGTGCTCAGCGCAGACGGAGGCACGCTGCCGGCCGCCAGCCTGCGGCCCCTGGAGCTGCGCTACGAGCGGCGGGTGCGTTGCCCCTGGCGCCCCTTGCGCTTGCCATGCAGCTGATACTCGGCATTGCCAACCAGGGACGAGTCGTGCGCGCCTGAGCTTCGAAGTTCGCCACGCACCGTGCTTGCGCGCATGTCCCAAAGCGGACTGTGATTGAGGAACTTGAGGACGGTTTCAGGACGTGCTATGTCACCGCACTTCCCGGAGGTTGGGCAATGTGCAAAGACCAGGTGGTGGGGGGCTAAGCACGATCGCCTCGCGGCAGATATGCCACTCCTACTGATGCCCGCGTACCCAGATATGCCACTCCTACTGATGCCCGCGTACCCAGATATGCCACTCCTACTGATGCCCGCGTACCCAGATATGCCACTCCTACTGATGCCCGCGTACCCAGATATGCCACTCCTACTGATGCCCGCGTACCCAGATATGCCACTCCTACTGATGCCCGCGTACCCAGCCAAGCTGACCTTCCGTGGCTGTTTCCATGGCGGCAGGTGGCTGACGCCTGGGAGCCCTTTGGCGGCCTGGCAATGCAGCCGCTTCGGCCTGTGGAGGCGGCACTGTTCCGGGTGGAGGCGGCGACGCTGCCCATGCCCACTGCCGTGGACGATACCCGCTGGCGACTGACGGCCTCGTATGGGGAGGCGGGCGGCGAGCAAGGTGCGGGGGGAGGGGGATTAGGAAAGACAGTCGCCATCGTAGACGCAGCGGCGTGTGTGCATTCTCAAGTGCTGCGCCGGCATGGACTGCACCGCAACGAGAGCTGCATCTGCTGTCCCGCGCGGCATTTTCGGCTCTACCCGTGTGCGTTGCGTAAGCGTGACGGACTGCTTGAAGCAGGTCTCAAACGAGGCAGCAAAGCAGTCGGCAGACCAATGGCCCTCCACCCGACAAAGCAAAGTAACCCCCCAAGCATGTAATGCTGGAGTGCTGGGCTGGGCTGACCAGTTGCCACCCTGTGTGCGGTGTCGTAGGCAACCACGCCCCCGGCAACCGGCTGCCACCGCTGGTCGTCGCGGAGTTCTCCATCGCGCCCGGGCCACCGTGCACGATGCGGCTGAGCGAGCAGGCCACAGCGGCGCTGGGCCAACAGCACATGCCGCAGCAGGTCGCGGCTTCCGCGGGTGCCCTGGCAGCGGTCGGCCTCCCCGCGCTATCGGGAATCGTTACCGATAGGTGAGGCTCGACAGCGCTGCTTGTATAGGCAGTGCCTGCTTCTCGATTGCCCAATGGGATTCGACCCGTCCGTTGACGAGGCCTTGAGAGACTGTTCGCCACACCACGCGCATGTGGGTAGCAATGTGCCTGTGGGTAGCAATGGGCTACACCTTACGCACAGAAGGATTTGGACGCACAATGTCAATTACATTCCGTGCTCTTTGATTGCCTGCAGGTACGGCAATCCTTCGCCTCCCGCCGTGGGCTCGTCATGGCGGGTGGCGCTTAACGTCCGGCTGCTGGTCCGGGGCTATGGGGGTGTTGGCCCCTCTGCTGGCGCCGACCCCGTCCCCGTCCCCGGTCCTTCTCCACCCGCTAAGCACACGCTGGCCTCCTGCCCCGTGCGGCACTCGGACGGCAGCTTCTCCCTGCCGCCCACCAGCCTGGCCGGTTGCCAGCTGCCGGCTGACGCCGACTACACGGTGGCGCTGGAGCTGGAGGAGAATCAGGGGCCGGGGCCTGGACGGTGTGGCGACACCAGGATGGCGGGCCGCGATGCGGTTTGCGAAACATCGGGCATTGTCCTCCCGCCGCTGCAGCTGCAGCTGCTTGAGGTTCGCGTGGAGCCGGAGGCTGTAGAGATGGATGTTGGGGAGGAGGACGAGCAGGAGCGGGACGAGCAAGAACCGGAGCAGGAGGAGCAGGAGAAGGAGCAGGAGGAGCAGGAGGGGGAGCAGGAGGGGGAGCAGGAGGAGGAGCAGGAGAAGGAACAGGAGGGGGAGCAGGAGGAGGAGCACGAGGAACGGGAGCAGGAGGAACTGAAGCAAGAGCAAGAGGGGGATCTGAAGGAGGAGGAAAACGAAGAGGAGGAGGCAGCCGCTGTCCGATTCGGTCAGCCGTCAAAGCTGCAGCCTGAGGAGCCGCCGGTCGCTTCCACCCCTACAACAGCCCTGAGGCCCCCACCTGCGGGTCCGCAGCCTTCACGGGTTGCACCTAGGCTCGCAGCCCCTGTTGACAATGTGACTACCACGGTTGCGCGCCGATCGGGGCGCCAGGCGATCGAGCAGCCCGCGGAGGAAGAGGTGCGGACAGAAAGCCACCTATCGGATGTACCACTCTGCAATCTACATACGGCCATGAGCGAGCGGACGGCAGGGGGGCATGGAGGGTACGGGCCGACGGGTACGATTGCTTGCGCACATGGAGGCCTTTCATTGCCTGTTGGCACTCTGTGCCTGCCCGTCGGGAAGGAGAAGGGAAGGCGCCTGCCTCCTTCCCACATCTCCACTTGGGCCTTGGAGCTCTTGTGAGTTTGCTCCTATCCGGTCGGCTGCTCAACCTCCTCAAGCCTTCTCCTTCTCCCGTCTTTGCGAGTAGGCTCGAGTGGTTCAAGCGGATGCGCCAGACGCGCCCCAGCCGGCGCGGGCCAAGCGGCGGCGCACCGATCCTAAAGCAGACCCTGAAGGCGCACCTCAGCAGCCACTGGTTCCAGACCGGCCCAAGATGGCCCCAGACGGCTACGAGTGGCTCGAGCCGTCCGGCGAAGCACAGGTGCGTGCGTCCGCATTCCGGCGTGCCCCTCACGTGGGTGGGTGGGTGTGCCCTGTCCGAGGACAACGTCACTTCTGTACCTTGCCCCTCGTCCCCAGCCTTCCTATTGCTGAGGTATGCTGTTCGGGCGATACGGCCTGTGCGGCGCCCTTGCACCTCGTCCCACGACGCGGAATGCCCATTGCGCTAGTGCCCTGCACCACCGGCAGGCCGCGCCGCCCACGGAGCACCCCGTCCGCAGTCCGGAGGAGCAGCAGGCACTGCCGACGCCGCAGCAGTGTGGCCGCATCTTCCGAGTCGCCGCGAAGGAGGGCAGCCAGCTGGCCATCACGCTCGGGTTGGCGGTGAGTCAGGCGAACAGGACGGAAGTGGCACCGCTGCAGTGCAGTGCAGTGCGTGGTAGCGCATTGTGCCGGCGCTCGAAAGCCTGTCGCTGTGCACAGTCTTTCGAGCGCCTGGCGTGGCACTCCTGAAGGTGCGGTCGAGCACGCGGGAGCGCTGCCCCTCCACGCACGCCTAAAGAGAGAGACAGCTGTACCGTCTCTCAGCCCGATGTGCGCAGCCTAATGCGCGCTGCGTGATGTGCGCTGGTGTGTTGCAGGACGGCGAGGGGAGGAGGCTGGCTGAGCCAGGCACGTTCGAGCTGCTGGGGAGCCCCGACTTCGGCCTGCTGCTGGGGGGCTTAGGACAGCCCTTAGAGGCACACGACGGCGTGTTGCAGCTGCCCGCTCTGACTCTGGGCGCAGGGCCCAACTGGCGGGGCAACACCAAGCTGCTGGTGCTGAGGCCGTCCTCCGCCAACCTGGAGCACGCGCTGCCGCTCTGCATCTACGTGGACGTGCTGCCCGGCAGGTGTGTGCCTTGCATGGCGGACAGGTGGTGGGGTGCGCACTATGTCGGCAAGTGACTTGCGCGCAGCTGGCCCGCTACAGCAAAGTCACGTTGCGCGTGCAAGGGCGCTGTGGGGTCTGGGCGCTGAATTGTGGGCGGTGCGTCACCAGTACTTCGCGCGAGTTGCATGCATCCTGTGGCTGTATGTCCGGAAAGGGTGACGCGCGGGGCGCGGCCCAGGTGCTCGAGGCCCCGGCAAGCCCGATGATGTACCCTCGCACACGGCACACATCATCCTCGCAGGAGCACGCGCGGGGCATTGCCTTACGACGCAGCGGGTTGGCAAGGTGGTCGTAGGACGCAGTGGGTTGGCAAGGTGGTCGTAGGCCCGCCAATCGACTGATTCACCCGTTTAATCCGCAAACCCGGCTGTGCACCCGCAGCTACCCCTCCCACCTGGAGCTGCGCAGCGTCAGCGAGGTGCCGGGCGGCGTGCTGCGCCTGCCCAGCCTTGCCCTGACCGGCGTTGGCGCGGCCGCTGTGCCGCGTCTCCCGCTGGCATTCGACCTGGCAGTGATCAGTGCCGATGGCAGGACTCTGACGGCTAGCAGCCTGGAGGGCCTGCAGCTTCAGTACGAGTGGCAGGTACGGCTCGGGCCTTCCTTTGTGTGTTTGCTTACACATATTATAGGCAGCGGGCTCGCCCTGTCTGTGAAGCATTTGTTCTTTTCGGCACAACTGGGAAGCCACTTCCACGAGCTTGCACTCACAACCCCAAACACGCAGTATTGCTGGCAGTTTCTCATAAGGGGGTTTCTCATGGCCTCTCGGACCCGCCTCTTGCGTCACTGACGGTCCAAACCTGTGGTTTGTCTGTCCGGTGTTGCTCGTGAGCGCTGCAGGAGGGTGGCAGCAGCTGGGTGCCTTTGGCGAGCATGGCGGTTCCCCCGCTGTTCCGGGTCGGGGCGGGACAGCTGCCGATGCCGTCGGAGGCTGGTGCACGGCAGTGGCGCTTGGTCGCCTCATACACTGGTGAGCTGCCTGTGCGGCAGTGCAATGTGCGTGATACCAAACATGGCAGCGCTCATGGCACAATCGGCTTTGCCACGCTTCCATTGGCGAGCAGCCTGCCCATCAGCACAGTATTATGAATAAAATGTGTCGGTTGGGACATAGGCTTCATGAGCCATCCGCTTGCTTGTTCGCTAGTCCGTTCACCGTGCTTAAGACACTTTGTTTTGGCTCCTCCCCGCGTCCCTGCGCCTCGCCGCACGCGCACCAGGCGACGACGTGCCCGCCCCCGGCAACCGGCTGGCGCCGCTGGTCGTGTCCGAGTTCACCATCGCGCCCGGGCCGCCCAGCGCCCTGCAGCTGAGCGAGCAGAGCGCGGCCGCCGCACGTCAGCCGCACGCCGGTGTCCACACGCCCGCGGAGCTGCCCCAGGTCGCCTTCCACGAGATCACTGGCAGGCTGGTTGACGGGTGCGTAAAGCGGTGTCGCGCGGGTGGCGGCGTATGGTTGGCTCATGGCTTGATGGCGCAGGCAGAGTCGCATTGCAGGCTTCGTGCCGCCTTGGCGCACGGAGCCGCGCCCGAGCCTGACATTTCCGAGCGATCGAAGGCTGCCTCATGCTCATGGTGCAAATGCCGGACCTGCAGGTACGGCAATCCTTCGCCTCCCGCCTCGGGCTCGTCGTGGCGCGTGGCGCTTCACGTCCGGCTGCTGGCCCAGGGCGATGGGCCCTCTGCCGGCCCCGGCCCCGGTCCTTCTTCACCCGCTAAGCACACGCTGGCCTCATGCCCTGTGCGGCACTCGGACGCCGGCTTCTCCCTGCCGCCCACCAGCCTGGCCGGTTGCCGGCTGCCGGCTGACGCCGACTACACGGTGGCGCTGGAGCTGGAGGCGGACCAGGGGTCGGGGCCTGGGAGGGGTGGCCAAGCTGCTCATGGCGTGGCGCCTGTGCAGATGCGGAAGTTCTTTCTGGCTACAACCGGAAGCAGGGAGCTGGCCGAGGAGGTGGCCCGGCTGCAGGAGCAGGTGAGGCCCAGGGGTTTTCCTTATCCTTTGTTACAAGATGATCAACCCCAAGCGGCTAGGGGCTCAGGGAGTGTGCAGTGACCTTACCGGCCCCAGAGGTGCGGCCTAGCCATGGCACGTTTCGAGCGGCTGGTGACTCATGCATGCTTTAGGCTTGCCAAGTAGACCTGAGGGTTCTTCAGCGTCGCCGATTGCTGCGGCTGTGAATAGGCCACACTCGTAATTGTCCAGATCCGAGACAAGGAGGAGGAGCTTCGTGTGGCGGAGGCGAACAGCCAGCGACTCAGGCGTGAGCTGGCTGCCTCCCGAACCGCCCTTGGGGAGGCCCTCCGGCAGTGCCACGACTCACAAGTGGAACCCGCGCCGGGTGGTCTGGGTGCGGCCCCGCACCCGGACCCGGACTTGACAAGCGCAGAGCGCATGCAGGTGAGCCTACGGCAGTGTTTGGTTTGTGTGTGGCCCTCGGCATTCGGGGACGTTGTCGTGGCTGCAGGATGTTGCGAAGCAAGGATTGTAATGCCACATAAGTTTTGTTGCCGAGCATGCTGGCTGTGCTCGTAGCTGCTGACTACTCTGGAAGTCGTCCACTGCTCATGTTGCAACCCGCTTGTCCGCAGGCCTCGCTCGGACGGAAGCAGCAGGAACTTCAGGCGCGCCTTGCAGCGGGGCCGCAGGCGCAGCAGCCGGTGCCTGCCTTTGTGCCGCTGCGGGTCCTTGCTCCAGCCGGCCACGGGGTGGCCGCACAGGTGCAGCAGCTGAGGGCAGCGTTCCAGGGTTGGAGTGGAGTGCTGGGACCCCTGTGCACGCTGGGCGCCGTCGAGCGGGAGGACACCGGCAGAGCCCTCGCCGAGCTTGGCTACGACCCCCGACTCATGATCTGCGTGGGGAGGGCGGTCACAATGCGAGTCAAGGCGGCGCTGCGGAGCATGGTACGTGCGGTGGCAAAGATAAATAAAGGTCCAGCGTCAATCGGGTGAAGACACACCGTGGTGGTGAATCGCGGAGGGCAGTTGGATGGCTCTCCGCAGTGCTCGCGTATTGTTCCGGCCTGAGGAGAACATGCAACGACACCACTCGCGCCCCGTCCACCGCTTACACAGCTGCCTCAATGTTGTCGCCCCGTGTCTGTGCACGCGTGCAGCCGGCATGTCAGGGCGTGTCGGCCTTGGACATCTCCAACCCGGACCTCTTTGGCGTCTACGACCTGCGACCGAACGCGGTGGACCCGAGCCACCCGCAGGTGTGTGCTTCCTGCATGTTGACTCCACCGCAGCGTCGACGTCTTTCGGGTAGCCAGCATGGCTGGCGCCGACATTGTCAGGCATGCAGTCTGCTTCGCTTGGCTTTGGTAGGTAACGCTGTGCGACTTTGGACACACCTAAGGTGCTCCCGGCCACAACCGCCCTACAGGGTTTGCTTACGCCCGCTGGCACCCTCAGGGAGAGGCTCCTGGTGAGTGCCCAGGAAAGGAGGACTGGCCGTATGTGGGATTGACACTCTATGGCTTTGGCACCACGCGCCTAACTGCGTGTTGCACGGCGGTCCTCACCTTTCTGTGCTGTCTCGCTTGCTTGTAACACCTGGAAGTTCCCGAAAGCGCCCCCCGGACCCCGATCCCGGGGCCCCTGCACGCGGCTGGCCCACCGCGCCTGTCACACCTCCCTCACAGAATGCGATGCCTCAAGGCGTGGCGCCTGTGGGCTTCGCCGCAAACCTCGTGCACCTGCGAGACGAGCACGTGCAGATGCGGATCCCCATCACGTACCGGGGGCGGCCGATGCAGGTGCGGTGCACTGTCACGTTTAGAGGGATGGTGTGCGTAGGCGGAAATAAGCGATCATAGCGACCTGGTCGCTTATTTGCTGGTGTTGAATATGCTCCACATCACCCATTGACCCCCCTTTGAAAGCAATCACAGGCACAGCAGCGGCTACCATGCACACGCCAGTCCTCGGCATGCTCTGTCGGGCCCGTGTCAGGTGCCCAGCCGCCTGCGCATTTTTGCACGAGGACATCTTGTACTGCCACGCGTCATTACTGAAGTCCTGTGTGGCGCCGCCTGCAATCTCACGCTGCATCTGTAACCGTAATGGCCCGCATGGCCCTCATGGACCGGGCCTCCGGCGTCCTGACCGGCTCGCAGGTGACGCTGCGGCAGTCGCTGTGGTGCCGGATCTTCCGTGACGCGCTGGTCTTCGAGGCAGGGGACCACATTGAGGCCTTCCGGGACCGCTGTCTGAGTCTCGGGCAGACCGTTTGCTGCAAGCTGGTGGGTGCACCACTTGCACTGGTGGAGCCCCCTACCATACGGTCGCATTAGGAGAGCCATTGAGCGCAGCTACTAGAAGCAAGCTTCGGCGTGCGCCTGGTGTGGGTCGTCCGGGTCATCCTCCTAGCCCCCAGTGCGCCACGCCGTGCCCCTTCTGACGGGCACCCCGCACGTACGGAACGGTGCAGATTGCGCTGGACGGGAGCGGCGGCTACAACCTCTCGGGCCTGGGGACTGAGGCTGTCGACAACGGGCCACCGCCCATCACATGCTTGTCGGGCGTCCCGGCTGATAGGCTGGTCGCGCTCGGCGCCGATGGGCGCAGCGCGGGGGCGCTGGACGCGCGGATCCGCAGAGAGCAGGTACCGTGCAGTGTGCACTCGTACTGGCACCCGGGGAAAGGGGGCTGTCGTTTGCTTTCCATAAGGAGTAGCTGCACATATCGGTACACAAGCCCATGTGTGGCAAACGGTGGGGGGCTGCACCGAGAGCGCACCTCTGCTACTCCCTCTATCGGTGGCCGCTGCCTTTTGAGGGCGCTTCGCCCGACTGGACCGCTTTCTGTCGTTGCGCTCCCGCCCGTGTCGCGTCAATGCGCAGGTGGAGCTGTTCGCGGCCAGCCGTCGCTGTAATCAGCTGCAGCAGCTAGAAGACGACCTGACGGCTGCTGCGGGCCTCCTGCAGCAGCAGTTGGCGCAGCAGCAGCCACCCGGCCAAGCCGACATGCAGCGGGCCGCTGCAGAAGCGGCCCTGCAGAACCTGAGGGCAGAGCTGAGCGCCGCGGAGGGGAAGCTCCGGGACCTCCGGGCTCGCCAGGGGATGCAGGGGCGGCACGCGGACGCGCTACAGCAAGCCGAGGGAGCACGCCACCAGCAGCCGCAGCCGCAGCAGGGCCGCGAGCCTCAAGCGCAACCGGCAGCTAGGCGCTTCGGCTCGGGCATTCGCCGCTCCGCCCAAGGCAGAGCCCAAGATGACGCTACGGCGCAGCAGGACGTGGTCGGGCCGCATCTGGACCAGCAGGCGGGAACCTTGCGCCACGAGATGGGGCAGGCAGGCGGTGCTGACGGCGGCCGTGTGCCCGGTGGCCGCGGAGTCATGGCTGTCGGTGCCGGCGCTGAGGGCCGCGACCGAGCTGGCCCCGGCGACAAAGCTCGGTCTGGTGGTGGCCAGGGTGGCAGCGCTGGCGGCGCTGGCGGCGGCGGCGCAGGTGCTGGCAAGCGCAACGCGCCAGGAGGCCCTGATGACGGCGATGATGGCGGCGCTGGTGCCGCCGCGGGCGACGGTGGCCGAAGGACGCGATCGCGGGTGTAAGCGAGGGTCTTGAGCAGGATTGGGCCCACCGGTATACGGGCATGAGTGTTAATGGGCCGTGGGAGGCACACAACCTTATAGCAGCGGCCGAGATGGCCTCGTCATATTGCAGGATTTGCTCGAGGGGCCCCTCCCGCGGTATAATAGTACCCAAGCAAGTGTGCCCGGATCGCAGCTCACACGGGGCCTGCCGGCTTTGCTCATTTCATTTCAGCAGGTTCGCCGGATTCCAGCCAGCGCGTAGGGGGGGGGCATAGTTGAATCGCCTGACCGCAGCGGTAATATTGCTGTGAATGTAGATTGTGGTGTCACACGCTGTAGTGTGAAGTAGGGCTCTCACAAGCATGTCCGAGGCCCCAAATCTGTCGCATCACCGCCGTCCCCCCCTCGTCCCCGTCCTCCACTGCATGAACCGTTACTGCCTGGCAGTTTGATGCAAACGGAGATTTGGCGCCCCTCGTTCTTTGAAGTTTGTTGTCATGCGTGCGGGTCACCAGCGCGCCTCGAACGCGGGGTTGCGTTGCATTGTGCCATTGTTGATTTGTGCATTGGGCGTTGCCTGATGGGAGGTGTTGCATGCGGGTAAGCTGGTTGGCCGGCAGCCGGTCTTTGGGGGGGGCGGGACGACCGTACACATGTCTTGCTCTGTACCCGCCCGCCCTATTGGAAACGTCAGCCTTCGGGCGTGTATGGCCGTAGAGGCGGGCTCCCTCTTTCTGTGCAGGTTTCTCTTTGTTGCATGGAGAAGGCCGTAGATACAGGTGCCCGGAATTGGAAACCTGGATGTTCTTGGCCAAACGCGTTTCGGTCGTGACGGTTGTACCCCTCACCCACGTCTCCCTGCGCAAGGCCGCCGAGACTTACTGACTTACTGTTCTGAGACCTACTCTCCTGCGACCTCGGCCAAGACGGCGCCGCAAGGCGCTGTCAGCCCGTGTGTCAGCCTCGTCACCCAAGCACCCCTGGCACGATAGTTGGCACCGAGTGTATGCTGCATGTCCCCGCGCCACTCACGATGACGCACGACACGGGGTAAGGCATCGTTCAGCAATAATGCGCACTGCGCACCCGTTCTCCCTTGATGCGCACTGCGCGCACGGGCACGGCACGGCACGGGCAGGGCACGGCACGACACACCATGCTGTGGTACGCATGCTGAGAGTCCTGGACATGTTGGCCTCCTCGATAAGCTGCATTGGTGATAGTGCCCTGAAGCGATACTGTCGGCCGTTGGGTCCATGACTCGACACTTGGACGCTTGTCCGGACTTTTGACGCCTTCAGCCCAAAGATGTGTTATTACAGATTCTAACGTCACAATGAAGCCCTCAGGCTCAGGCTCTCGGCCGATGCCGTGGGCCAATTTTCGGGGGGCCCTAACGCAGCGAGGCTGGGCTCTTGTGCACATCACAGTCCCATCGCTGCTGCAGGGCGATCAGGGTGTAAACCTTGTACCACTTGATCGCACGGAGCTGTGTTCCACGCCGGTATGGGCGAGAGAGCTTGGCGATGTGCCTCAACTCTTGAAGGGTAGGCGTTCTGACGTGGCATTGCATGGAATCTTTGTTAAATCTTGTCGGATTGTCGCCTGCGTGTTCGACTGGCCTGCCTACCAGGCCTACCCATCCCTTCATGCAGGCGAGTCCTTCCAGCCCATTCCGTGGGACACCTCGGACCGCGTCGATGAGGATCATCCTCCACACATGGTGCTGGGCCCTAGCCCGGGGCGTGGTGAGAGCTCGCGGCTCCGACAGCTGCACCGCACCTGCGTTGAGCACCGCGTGGCCCTGCGCTCGTTCTGCAGCCTCTCCACACCCAACATGGAGTGGACGGTGAGCATTGATGGGGCCCCATAGAACGGCCAGGGGAATCACAATCTAGAACGACGCAGCCGTCTGGAAGTCCGCCTGCTGCGTTGCTTTGGCGGCCGGCCAGGTGGCCGCATTTGGCTGCGTTCCTCGTGTCTCTCATTCTCTGCTCATTACCCTTGTGCCTGCCTTTGTCGGAGCCGCAAGCTGCTTGCTGCGCGTGTCACAACTCCTGCAGGTGTTGCTCGTTGCTTCCACGTGCCCGCCTGCCTCCGCATCGGCCGCGGCGGCATCTCCGCCCGCCGCCCCCTGCTTCCACCTCTACTTCCTCCCCTGGGACGGACAAGGAGTCGCCGCCGCGCGCCCCGGCGGCCGGAGTGCCGCCGGCCAGGGAGGAGATGCTGCCAGCGACGTGGATGACGACGAGGAGGAGGACGCCTCCAGCGCCTCCCGCTCCCTAAATTGTACCTGGCTGCGGCGGCGCCTTGGCAGCCGCGCAGCGCAGCGCGGGCAGGACGAGCCCGACATTCAGCAGTGGCGCAAGGAGCGCCGCCGGCTGGACCTCGACCCGACGACGGGCATGCCGCGTGCCGAGACCAACATCCGGTTCAGCGGCTACTGGGACCGCACCGCCTCCAGCTACGGAGCCAGCGGGCTGCGGGCGCCGGGCGGCCCCTGCCCGCACGTGAGCTGCGTGCGGACTGTGATGCCCGGCAGCCGGTTCACGTACTCGACCCGGCCCTGGCGCTCTACCGGACCCGGGGGCAAGCTGGAGCCAGTAAATGAGGAGCAGCAGGAGGGCTTCCTGCAGCCCTGTAACTGCGACCGCAGCCTCTGTGGCGGCCTAAGGTGCGCCCGTTGGCGGCTTGAGGCCATGTTTCCTGCCGGGGAGGAGGCTGGAGGGCGGAAGTGGGCACCTGAATCCTGTCGGGTGGAGCCGGCGGCTGCAAGCACCAGGGCGACGCCGGCGTATTTGGGTCTGCCGCTGCTGCGGTGCGGTGAGGCGGCTGCGGTCGACTGCGCCTGCCCGCAGTGGTCGGCACACTGAGGCAGCAAGGAGCGAGCAGGCTGCACGGTTTCGCTGTCGAGCACGCTTTTACAAGTCGCTACTGCTGGACATGAAGCAGTTCGTGCTCAGCCGTCATCCCACATGCACACACGCGCACTATCGCCCTTCTCGCCTCGGCTTCAATCTGCTGCAGGGCGCGGAAGGCCCTTTACGGTCTCCGCAACCACGGCTCGCCCTTCCGCCTCGAGATCCGGCCGACCCCCGACGGCGGCTCACGGGGCCTGGGCGTCTACAGCCTCGATTACATACCCGCTGGCTCGTACGTGGCCGAGTACGTTGGCATCCACATGACAAAGCGCGAGGTGATGCCGCAAACCCGTGAGGCGCCCTTTCTCGCTGTTGGGAAATGCATGCGTGGGCCCCGGATCAAACTTGAGCGGGGAGCGGGCCTCGTGCACGTGCCGATGCGGCTGCCTGCTCTCCAACCCGGCCTGTCCGCAGGCCCTGCTGCTCGAACACGGCGCGCCTCGCCCCGACTTCAGCCGCGACAGTGATGACGGCGACGATCATGATGGCGCCGGCGACGCCCGTAACGGCGGCGACGGCCGCCGAGGGCCGCCGCAGGCCGACGGTGTTCCCCGCTGCTACGAGGAGTGCGGCCTCAAGTACACCTTTGACATGAACCTGTGCGGGACGCTGTCGGCCAAGGCCCGGCGGCACGCGCTGCGGGTGGTGGACGCGACCAGCCTGGGCAACGTGGCGCGCTTCGTCAACCACCACTGCGAGGCCAACCTGGAGTCGGTCAACGTGTGCGCGGGTGGGGCGGACGGGGCTGAGGGGCGGGGGGAAGGGGGGCCCAGGAATGGGTTGAGCGCGAGTTGGGTATCCGCTTGGCGGCCTCGGTGGGTGCGTGCTTGAGCGGGTATTCACCATTTCAAGGACCTTTTTGTCCCTTGATGGGCCCCTTGTCGATGCCCCTGGCTTCGCTTCCATGTGCGAATGGTGTAGGCCGCCAAGGCGACATCGCCATGGCAATCACGCTGCGCGCCGCTCGTGACGTCCTTCCGGGGGAAGAGATCACGCTCAACTACTACGGGGCGCGCACGGAGGAGGAGAAGGAGTACATTCGCGCGCACGGCTGCGCCGCGGGTTCGCCCTGCCGGTGAGCACGGGGCCTGCGTGCGCGACGCTTGGCGATGTTGGACCCACGCAGCCGTGTTGCCTTCGCACCGCGCAATTGCGGCTGACGGCCTGAACTCGACGCATCTCTGATATTATTATCCCCCACTTCGGGCACTGCGCAACAGCTCGGGCGCCACCTCTCCGATGGGCACCTTTCCAGACGGGCGCATGCGACTGGCGTCCAGCCCGCTACTATGAAAACCGCTTTGCTTTCGTCCTCCTCTCCGTGCGACCCCTTTCCTGGCAGCGTGCCCTTGGCCGCGTTCCATCCTGCTGGGCCTTGACCCTTGACGCGCTCGCGCAGGTGCGGCGCCCCGAGCTGCGTGCGGTGGCTGTGGGCTGTCCTTCCGCGCGCTCCCGATGGGGAGTTGGAGCCCACCGCGACCACCCACAGCGAGAACGCCGAGCCCGAGGCGGCGGACCACAGCTGCTGGGCCTCCGAGGAGGCCAAGGCCTTCAAACGCGCCGCACCCAGGAAGGCCGCCGGTGGGTCAAGGGCACGCGGGCTGCTAGGTAGGCTGCAGCGGGGACGGCCTGGTAGGCTGGTGCCTGCCTAATGGGCTGGTGCCTAACGCCGTTTTGTGGCCGGAGCGGCCATGCGCGGCGCTGAGTTGCTCGTCTCCTGATGTACCGCACCTGCCGCATGATTGCTTGTGCGGGAAAGAGAAGCGCGCGGCCCTCTGGGCTATTATGGCGCGCGCCGATGCCCTTCCTCTTGATGGCTTTGTTGCCTTTCCCTGCCAGGTCGCAAGCCCCGCCGGCGCGACGTTGCCAAGGGGGAGCGCTGCTGGCACGGGGCGGGGATTGCAGGTCGCGAGGTGCCGCCGCAGGCAGCGGGCGCCGGCAGCACGCAAGCGGTGCCCCGCGCAGCGGAGTCCGACCTCGAGGCGCGCCGACGCCGGAAGGCCGCTCGGCGGGCGGAGGCCGCCGCGAATGCTGGCGGTTCGGTGCATCTGGGCACTGTTCGCAAGGCGCCCGGAGGGGCTTCCCGTGGGGCGGCCGGAACTGCTGCTGGCGGGGCAGGCTTCGGGACAGCCCGCGCCACGGCTGGCCCGGGGGGCGCTGGCGCAAGGCCTGCCGCCGGTGTCGCCTCGCACAACACGGGACCCCACGCGCCTCGCGAAGCGGGCGGCGGCGGCGGCACCATCGGTGCTGCCGCTGCCGGCGAAGGCCCTGCGCCCCTGCCCGCTGCGGTCGGCTACGCGCTGCCCCGCTCTCTTTGCGTTGCGGACACGATGGCGGCGGGCATGGATGGGGCTGCCGGCATGGTCGCCACTGGCGCCGCCGGTGTGGTGGAGGCGGCCGCCCCCGTGACCGGTATGGTGGACTCCGTGATGGGCAAGGCCGCCAGCAGGATGAGCGCAGGCGGGTCCGGCGGTGGCTCCCATGTCGCCGCAGGCCTGGCTCGCGCTGGCGGCGGCCGCGCTGCGCCGCGCCGTGCGCTGAAGCGGCCTGCCGGCGCGGCGCCGGCGGACTCGCTTGGGTCGGCGAGGCGGCTGTGCTAGAAGAGCGCCTGATGCGGGCGGGTGACCTGGACGCGGCTCGGCATGAATGCCTAAGGCGAGACGAGCAGGTGGTGCGAGGGCCAGAGTCAGCATCGCATCCGTGTACATGGGTTGGGTGTGTGAACCGGGGCACTCGGGGTATTGCGTCGCCTGGCGAGTTGCTGTGTTAAGTTGCAATTGACGCACACCGTGCATGGCACTGCCAGCACGACAAGCGAGCCAAGAGGGCCTTCTCGAAGTTGTCTTGTCGCCCCTTTGTTGACGCTTTTAAAGTTAACAATTGACGGCTGTTACTGCTTGCCGTGAGCACTTGCATTCCACTTAGCCTGGCAAGTCCGGGGCCCGTTGTTTGTGTGCAGTTGGCTGACCCGAACTGTGGACGCACGTTCACGGCCTAGGCTGTGGTTCTTGTGCAGTATTGTATGGAAAGCACATCCGGACCCCGCACAGCTTGCAGTTGCGCTGTGCTTGGCGTTCCTGGGGCTCTCTGATACGCCCAGGTGCGCTGGCGGTACCGCTGCATATTGCGGTTGCGCATAGGAGCTCGCGCCGGGGACTTGCAACTTTCTAGCTGCTGTACGTCAACCTTCAACGCCTCCTACTCGGAAGGGGGGCGCAGTGCCCCCCGCTTACCTCCTGCTGTCCGCTGGCATGTTGCAGCTTTCTCGCGGGTAGTATCATGGGGTAATGGAGGCGTTTGCAGATGATTGATGGGCCTCACGCAGCCGCAAAGGCCGTTTCACGGGCCTATAGCCTGTCCCTTATATCCTGTTTGTCGCGTGAACTTGTTGACGACAGCGGGAGGCGACGCGTTTGTACAATAGGGTACCACGGGTCAAGAGTTGCAACCAAAGAGGCTAGTCAGGTGCTGCAGATGGCGCCGTACCGTGAGATGAACGGCCTTGATCAAGTTGCGGACGCAGGTTATCGTTGTGTACAGTTGTTGCGGGTGGCCATTCAAAAGGGTCATGTCTACAGGCCATGAGGCTCAGGCTTTGCAAGTGTACGGCGCCTTGGGACATGCCAGCCATATGTCGGGCACCACCGCTGCGAGGAAGTCCGGAGCCATGGGCATGTCCATGCATGCTTGAATGCACCAGTTAACCCGTTAATCGTTGCCCCTGAGGTACATCGCAAGCAGGTTCAAAAACCTGACCCAGCGTACCCTGCCCAACCTTGGCGATATGCGGCGCATTGCGGGATGCCAGGCCTTCGCAACCCCACTGCGCTGTGCACACACTGCTTATGCACATACTTATTGCTTTTCTGTGGTGTGTGACACCGAACGCGGTGTCCTCGGCGGGCGTCTGATCGTGAGCGCCGCCGTGCTTTGGGGGGAGTGGATCTGGAAGGTGCTCTGTGGGTGCACCCTGTAGTGCGATATGGTAGTACGGTTAAACGGGGTGTACATGAACTACGCACTGGACGATGCGTGTAGGCGAAACATGACCGATTCCTCGGTAACCCTGTGATCAACCCTACGATAAGGGGGATCGCGCACAACAGTGGAGGAATAGGCGGGGTTCATGGGCTGTGCGCCCGCGGTGTGGCGCTGCCTTGCTGCCCCATGCAAAGCGTGCACCGCACGGGAATGAGACGCGGCTGTTGGTGCACGCGCCGTGGGAGAGCCCCATGTACGGCAGCTGCACAGGCACCATCACGCATGCTGTAAGCCGCTAACAACACCGCACGCATGGCGGGCCCCGTTGCATCCGCACGATGCCATGCGCGTAGCCGGGTAGCCACGTCAGACAAAGGCGGACATGACGTGCGATGCCTGCATTTAGTCCTTCTAGGCGACCCTCCTCTCACACTGGTACTTGACAGTACTTGCCTTTTAAGTGCCAAGAGCTGTCGGGGATCAGGTGCGCACCGACTGACCATCACGAGCCGAGATTCCAGAATGCCAGGACCTCCTCCACCGTCTCCCCCCGCCGCATCAGCGCAAACGCATAGCCGTCGCGCACCACCGCCCGCTCCGCCCAGCCGGCCGGTAGCCGCCCCGCCGCCCCCTGCCCGTCTCGCTCGCCCTCCCCCGCCACCCGCCACACCGCCCACACCGGCGGCGATGTACGGCTGTTGTACCTGCTGTACATTGACAGGCAGTACGCCCCCAGGTCCGGCACCACCACCCAGTCACCAGGGCTGGCGGGCGGCAGCGGCACTGCCTCCGCCAGCCGGTCTCCCTGGAAGCAGAGCGGCCCCACCACATCCGTCGGCGCAAAGCCCGCATCCGCCGCCTCCCCAGCTGCTGCCAAGGCTCCGTCGCCAACCCGGGCAGGAGGCAGCGCCGCCGCCGCCACCGCCGCTGCCTGTGTCGTCGGCGGCGGTGGCGGTGGGCCGTCGTCGCTGGCGCCCTTGGGTGCGCCGTCCGGGCCGCACAGCTCCACCCTGACCGGCCAAGTGGCTGGCAGGTAGACCGCTCGGAGCAGCAGATCGCCGCCCAGCCCCGAAACCACAACCCGCCGCCCGCCGCAGCTCTTGGTGTACTCCACGCGCCCCGCAGCAAAGGCCGCCTTGGCCACCATGCAGCGGCCAAACTCGGTGACCAACTGCGGGGGCGGCAGGTGCCCGTGGGGTGGATGCGACGCGCCAGCGGGAGGGGCGAACAGCCCGGGCACGCGCTGCCGCAGCAGCTCCGCATAGCGGCTAAAGATGCTGCTGCTGTTGTTGCCGTCGCCGCTGCTGCTGTTGCTGCCGTAGCCGCTGCTGCTGCCGCTACTGCTTGGGCAATCTCCGGCGCCGCCGGCCGGCCGGTCGGGGGCGTGGGCGGCCGCCGACCCGGCTGTGCTCGCCGCCGTTGCACCAACCGCCATCTGGCCCAGCAGCCAGGTGAGGTCATCGCTGCCGTACTGTACGGGCAGTCCGCCGCCAATGTCCAGCGCCAGGACGCGCGGGCCCACCCCTGCTGCCTCCACCGCCGACCCGCGGGTTGCGGCCTCCGCCTCCGCCTGCGCCTGTATCTCCTCCGCCAGCTTCATCACGCGCGCCACGCCCTCCGCCGTCAGCTCCAGGGGCACACCCTGAGGGAACGCGGACCCCCGGCGAGCACAGCGCGCCGCCGGCGGCTTAGCGCCTCAGCGGCCGCAGCTCACGCGTCAACGTCCCGCAGAGGCACCCCAATTGTCCCCTCACATCATTCCCTCAAGTCTTTGGCCTGCCCGCTGGCGCCAGCATACCCATGGTCTATTGCTTATAGCCGTCCACCCAGCGGCATCCACCCATCCCTGCGCATCGGCTCCCGCTCCACGCCAAGGCCCTGCGCATCGGCTCCCGCTCCACGCCAAGGCCCTGCGCCCGACCCGCCTGCCGCCCCGTGCGACCCGTGCCCACCACGGCACACCTGGGAGCCCACGTGCAGGTGCAGCGCGTTGAGCCAGGGGTGGGCGCGGAAGGCCGCCAGCAGCTGCGGCCTCGCCTCCAGCAGCGGGATGCCAAACTTGGACACGCGGCCGCCCGTGGACAGAGCGGCGATGGAGCCCTCTCCAACCTGAGAGGGACCCGGGTGGAGTAAGAGGGGGCGGTTCAGGTCGGCGAGAGGGAGCCGCGGCGCCGTTGGGGCAGCGGCGCGCGCGAGCAGGGGCTCCTGTGCCCCACGTGCCCCACATGCTGGCACACAGGCACACAGCACAGCTGGAGGTGTCGGCAGCAGCGGCCGAGTGCTGGAACGGGCCGTAACCCCATGTACACTGGTACCGCAGCTGCCCGCCGGGATTACATCTGTGGCGCTGGTCGAGACAGGTGGACAATGGGTGCTGGCTCACTGCTGCGGCAAATCAAATGCATGCGGCATCCCGACGCATACTCATATGGCTGCGTGCGCGCACGGACCTGGGGATTGATCCGCAGCCCGATGAGGCGCACCGGGGCTGCGGCACCACCCGACTGCGGCCCCGGCCCCGCCAGCGAGCCCGCTGGCCCCGCTCCGCCGCCGGGGGGTTCCAGCAGCTGCGGCTCCCGCGCCACCAGCTCAGCCACCCGCTCCAACTCCTGGAGGTAGGGGCGAGGGGTGCGGCGCAAACAGGCTCGGCGCCCCTCGCAACCCGGATCTACCAACTCGTCTGCGCACGCCAGCTGGTTGGATGGGTGCTGCCCGGCGGGCCACTAGTGCTCCCAACGCCCGCAGCACACCGCACCTGAAGGTTGTCCAGGTTTAGGCGCACGCCTGTTAGGGGCATGAGGAGGAGGAGCAGAGGGGAAGGCCTTGTGGCAGTAGGCCACGGGGCTACGGGATTGCAACGACCACAATCCCGAAACCACCGCTGCTCGCAGCCCGAGACACACACACACACGTCGTTCCATTTCAACACATACACTCACGCACAGCGAAATGCGGTTGGTGTGTGAGTAATGCGGTATGTTGGTTATCACTGATGAAGACAGCAACACGGCCCTTTGACAGCAATCCTGCTGTGCGTTCTGTTTCCCGGGCCATATTCCCCCCCGCGTCACTTACCAAGCTGGCGCGAGGTGCGCGTCTTTGCGCAGCATGTGCCCCGGCCACGGTAGTGCGCGGATCGCCTTTCCGTCGGTCGGCACGGCCCGACAGCCCAACGCATGCCCCGCAGCCACACGGCCAGCCCGCACTCAACGGCACCCGGGGCCCCCGCGGCACGAACCCGCGCGCAGCGCGAACCGTAGCTCCTCGGCCGTCTTGATGGGGGAGTCGAACACCACCCGGTCGGGCGGGAAGCCGCAGTGGAGCGCCTGGCGCAGCTCCCCCAGGGAGGCCACCTGGTGGGCGGCGGTGGGGTTCCCCCGGGGGGCAGCGGGCGGATGCGCACGCGGCGACAGGCGGGTTCCGGGCGGATCAGACGGGAGGCAGGACAAGAGCCTTCGGGCGTGGGAAACTGATCCTAGACCCACATAGGCATGGGTCAGTGAAGCAACACCGAAGTACCGGTACAAGCCATTCAGCAGCGTCCGCCGACCGTCGCTGGGGAAAGGACGGGCCGCGTGGTACAACTACTCCCTCCTGCACACACCGCCGTGCTGCGTCCAGCGCGCCCCCCGCACCTCTGCGCCCATGCCCGCCTCACGCATGAGTTCCAGCAGCCGTCCGACCGGGTTGGCCTTGACCGCGAAGGTGTGAAGGGATCCCGGGGGAAAGGGCGCGGCCTGGAAGCAGCAGCACCGCACCGCACGGAGGGCACGGGCAAGAGTGATTGGCTGTTGGTGCCACAGGGGCATCAGGGTGAAATGACACGGCGTTGATGCAAGGGACGGGCTACGGGTGATGAACAGATGCTTGCAGCACTCCGTGTAACACCCCTGCGACAGATGTTGCGCCGTGTGTGTGTGTCAAGTCCGCGACCGACTGACCTGTAACGCTGCGAGAGTTGCAAACAAGGCATCGAGGTCCATGAACATTAGCGTGGAGCTGGTGTCGTCGGTGCCAGCCACACCCGCTGCGATGGCCGCCGCAAGCGCAGCACATCTTTGGTCCCGTGTTCCCAGCATGTTGCCTGGGATATAGACACCGATCAAGCGGGGGAAGCAATAATGATGCACGTAATGTCAACGGCCAACGGTCGTCCGCCGTGGTTAACCGTTTTACGCCCATATACTTGCTCAAGTGGACATAGGCGTTGCATGGAGGAGTAGTGGGGGCCGAATCTAGTAACAAGTCAACATGACGAGCAAGTCTTTTTCCACGCTGCAATCGCTGGGACCAGTGCGCACTGGCCACCAGTTTGATGTAGCTGGGCTTCAAGCATACCTACAAACGCAGCTGCCGGAGCTCTTCCAGGGAGCGGGCGCCTCGCACATCGTGGTCCAGCAATTCCAGCACGGCCAGAGCAACCCGACCTTCATGGTGGGTCAAGAGGGGTGGTCAGCATAGATTCATTCGAACAGGAGGGCGATGCAGGGCGGTGGAGGGCGGTGGCGGGACGAGGTTTGCTGGGTTGGCGTGTTGTGGGCGGCGGGGTCGGCCAGCGCTGCACCGGGTCCCTCAGGCAGGCTCTGCCCCCTTCCAACCTCCCGCCCATCGCTTTCCGCTCCAAGTCAGGACCAGCCTCCCAATATGTCAAAGTGCCCACACGGCGCGCGCACCCGCCCCAGATATCGCTTCCCTGGTCCGGCCAACGCCTTGTCCTGCGCAAGAAGCCGCCCGGGAAGCTGCTGGCATCCGCCCACGCCGTGGAGCGCGAGTACGCAGTGCTCGCAGCGCTGTCGCCCGTGGGCTTCCCGGTGCCCCGGCCCGTGCACCTGTGCACCGGCGGGGTGCCGCTGGGCACGCCCTTTTACCTGATGGAGTGCGCTGAGGGGAGGGTGTTCCTGGACCCCAACCTGCCGGAGCTGCAGCCGCAGCAGCGCAGCGAGGTCTATGCCCACATGGCGCAGGTGCGGTGGAGTGCAGTGCGGCGGGGGCGGAGGCGGCTACGGGGCGGACGGGGAGGGGAGGGGCTTGTGGCGCGGGGACAGGAGATTCGGGGCCACTTCAGGGTGCAGTAAGCGGGCCGGCGTCCGCGGGGGCGGACGCGGATCAAGACTGGCTGAGACCTCCATGGGAGTCCTCCAGCCGCCTGCCGGCGAGCGCCTCTCGAATGGGGTCACGCCCGTGCACCGCCGCCCACCGGACGCACCTCACGGTGACCCGCCCTCCGCAGTACCCTGCCTCCCCCCTGAGCCCCGGCCAAACGCCGCCCCCCCCTGCACCTCCGGCCCCCTGCCACCCCTTGCTCCGCCCCAGACCCTGGCCCGCCTGCACACGCTCAAACCGTCGGCCCTGGGCCTGTCCTCGTACGGCAGCCCCGCCGCCTACTGCGCCCGCCAGCTGCGCCGCTGGACTTCCCAGTACGCCGCCAGCGTGCCCGCCCCCGACCCCTCCGTCTCCCGCCTCACCGCCTGGCTGGCGGCGCACGTGCCGGCGGAGGACGCAGCCCCGCCGCGGCCGGCGCTGGTGCACGGGGACTACCGGCTGGATAACATCGTGTTTGGGACCCGCGGGTCGGCGCCCGCCGGCGGAGGCGGAGGTGGAGGCGGCGGGCTGGTGCCGCTGGCGGTGCTGGACTGGGAGCTGTCCACCATCGGCAACCCCTGGGCGGACGTGAGCTGACGGGGGGTTGGGGTGGGAGGTGGGGGTGCTGGGCGTGCAAGGGGAGGAACTGTAGGGCGGGCGGGGGTGGAAGGGCAGGGAGGGGCTGGAGGGGCAGGCGCGAGGCGGGGCTTGGGCGCGTTGCGGTCTGAACCCGTGGGTGGTGCCGCGCAGAGGACAGCGCCACGGCTGGCGCGCGCCGAGCATCCGAACCTGGTCCTGCGCTTCGAACCGCGTTATGCCCAAATGCCTCGCCATCAGCCCTTGACCTGGTCCCCTCCTCAACAGGTGGCGTACAACTGCCTGCCGTACCACATGCCTCCCGGCCTGCTGGTGCTGCAGCGCCTGACCCGCGACCCGCGGGCCGGCACCCCCTCGGGCCTACCCCCGGGTATTCCCACCGAGGCCGAGTACCTGGCCGCCTACTGCGCCGCCGCCGGCGTGGCGGCGCCGCCGCCGGCCGAGTGGGCGTTCTACGTGGCGCTTTCGCTGTTTCGCTGCCTGGCTATCCTGGCCGGGGTGGCGGCGCGCAGCCGCCAGGGAAACGCCTCCTCCGCCAATGCGGCGGCGGTCGCGTCGGAGGAGGTGCTGGCAGCGCTGACGGCGGCGGCGCTGGGCGTCATTGAGCGCGCCGAGGCCGAGGCGGCGGCGGGCGGCCAGACGGGCAAGGGCGGGGCGGCGGGCGGCTGCAAGTGCAGCAACCCCGCCTGCACGTGCGGTGTGGACGGCGGCCGCACGGCGGGCGGCAAGTGCAGCTGCAGCGGCTGCGGCGGGGCAGCACAGGTAAAACAGCAGCAGCAAGAAACGCAGCAGGTCCCGGCCTGCGACGCCGCCGGCGGCGACGGGCTGCTGGGCCTGAGCCCTCGCGCCGCGGAGCTGCGCTCCCGCCTGGCTGCCTTCATGGCGGATCACGTGTACCCGGCGGAGGAGGTGCTGGAGGCGCACGCCATGGGGCCGCAGGTGCGGGGGCGGGGGCGGGGAGGCGCGGGGGCGGGGCTGCGTGGGTGCGTGGGTTGGGTGGGGAATGAGAGGAGCGGCGTCCTGGTGCCGCGCGCCTTACCCGGTGTATCGGCCATGTTGATCCCTTGTCGCTTGGCTCCTGCGGGGTGCGCGCTGTCAGCTAGCGATGACCGTCCTGGGGGCTCCCTTCCGCAGGAGACCCGCTGGACCATCCACCCGCTGATGGAGGAGCTCAAGGCCAAGGCGCAGCAGGTGGGGCCAGGGGCCGGTGCGGGGGGTAACTAAGTCCGCGGGTCCCTCCCGAAGACCGTAGACGCGTTCGGGAAGCATAGGTTGAGGGACTGACGTCCAGGATGAGGATGGGAATGGAATTGGGGTAGGGACCGCGTGGGTCAGGGTGAGGTATCAAGAAGCATGGCTTGGGCGAGTGGATAGGGAGGCGTCAGAGGGTCGACGGGACCGCCTTCCCGCGTCTGTGAAACACACCCGCACCCACACGCCCCGGCCCCGCCCCACGATCTGCATGCGCCCACAGGCGGGTCTGTGGAACCTGTGGCTGCCCGCATCGCTGGCCTCGCGCCTGGGCTGGCTGGCGGAGGCTGCCCGGGCGGGCGCGGGCGGCGCCGACCCGCGGGTCGCCCCGGTGCTGCTGGGCGCCGGCCTGAGCCACCTCGAGTACGCGCACCTGTGCGAGCTGATGGGCCGCAGCGCCTGGGCGCCCGAGGTGTTCAACTGCTCAGCGCCCGACACGGGTGCGGCGTGGGTCGGGTCGGGTCGGGTCGGGTGGCTGCGCCCCGCCTCACCGCCGTCACCGCTGCTGGTGCCGCTGCCACGGAGGAGCGGGCACCGTCAATTACCAGCATCCAGCGCTCAAGTCGCGGCTGCTCGGTGCCGCGTGTGCGCTCGTCTGCCTTCTTGAAGCCGCCGCCTCGGGTGATGCCCTGGCACCGCACCACACCGCACCGCACCGCGCTCATCTCCCCATCCGCCTCCTCTCTGCTCCCCAAACAACCAACAACGCCCCGCCCAGGCAACATGGAGGTGCTCGCCAAGTACGGCAGTCGCGAGCAGCAGCTGGCGTGGCTGCTGCCGCTGCTGGCGGGCTCCATCCGCTCCTGCTTCGCCATGACGGAGAAGGCGGTGGCCTCCTCGGACGCGACCAATATTACCGCCACCATCGCGCGCAGCGCCTGCGGGCAGCGCCTGACGGTCAGCGGCGTCAAGTGGTGGACGAGCGGGGCCATGGACCCGCGCTGCAAGGTGGGCGGCGGGGACGGAGGAAGAGCGGGAATGGGGGCTTGAAGGCGGTGCTGCTACGCGCTGTGGCGTATGTCCAACCCAGGGGGCAGTCGGCCCTGCGCGTACGCGCCAGCGACTGCGGAATGGGGTACATTTGCTTGCTCCATGGCTATGATTGGCGAATGCCGAGCTGCCTCTCCTACTGTAGATCGCCATCTTTATGGGCAAGACCGACCCGCGGGCCGCCACCCACAAGCAACAGTCCATGGTCTTGGTGCCCATGGACGCGCCCGGCGTCAAGGTGGGTGTAGCCGTGTGTGCCCGGGCGGGGGCGGGGCGGGGCCAGCCTGGTGCTGCGCCCGGTCGGCAATCGGTCCGTCCGTCGAACGGCACCGGACCATGCATGGAGCGACTGGCCGCAGGGGGCAGTCCCGGTTGCGGCAGTGCGGGTTGCGGCCTTGGGAGTGACGTGTGCCTGCTCTGAACGGGGCGCAGGATGGCAGCAGCCCTTAGAAACCCCTGGCCCATGATCCACCCCGCGGCCAGCTTACCGGCTGCTTGAAGGCGGTCCAGTTGCACGAGATTGTTCCCCTCCTCGTCATTTCCCTTTCCCTCCTCCCCACCGCCACCGTGTGGCGCCCTCTGTTGCACATCCCCCGAATCCCCTCGCGTACCCATCTCCCCTTTCGCCCCCGCCTCCCGGCCCCCCGCTCCCCGCCCCCCTCCCCGCCCCGCAGGTCGTGCGGCCCATGCTGGTGTTCGGGTTCGATGACGCACCGCACGGCCACGCGGAGGGTGAGCAGCCACCGGCCGCCCGCACACAGCTCACTCTCTCCACTTGAGCGCCATGGTGGGGCTCTAATAAGCCGCTGCCTGCCCGGAGACGGGGGTACACGCAGCGGCGCAAGAGCGCGACCGGCAGCCAACACCCGGGCACCACCCATCCTCTAACCCCATTCCAACCTCTTGACCCAGAACCCCCGTCGGTGCCCCCCACCTCACAGTGCACTTCACGGACGTGACGGTGCCCGCCTCCAACCTCATCCTGGGTGAGGGGCGCGGCTTCGAGATCGCGCAGGGCCGGCTGGGCCCCGGCCGCCTGCACCACTGCATGCGCTTGGTGGGAGCCGGCGAGCGGGCCATCGAGCTCATGGCGGTGCGCGCGGCGCAGAGGGTGGTGTTCGGCAAGCCGCTGGCGCAGCAGGGCGCCTTCCAGGCCAAGCTGGGCCGCTGCAGGTGGGGGTAGGGGGTAGGACGGGGGAAAATTGAGGGCGCAGGGGGATTTGGAACAGCTGCTTTGGTGGAGGGGGCGTGCCCTCTCAAGATCCGGACTCCTACGGCGTTCCTAAGCTCGGCCCGGGTCCTGGTCACCTTGGCCGCCGCATGTCTGGGCCCTTGTACCCGACCTTGCCTGATCCCGAAACCCGACGGCCGGTCCCTATCCCCACCCGACTCTGCTCCGCATTTTCGCTGTCTCTTGCCTGGCTGGCTGATCGGCCTGCAGGATTGCGGTGGACTCGAGCCGGCTGCTGGTACTGGCGGCGTCTGACGCGCTGGACCGACTGGGCTTCAAGGGAGCCGCGGGGGCCATTGCGGCCGCAAAGGTGGCCACGCCCAGCGCGGTGCTGGAGGTCCTCGACGCAGCCATCCAGGTGGGGGCGGGGCTGGAAAGAGTGCCAACACGTGAGCAGAAGGTACCTTAGCGTGCGGGAGTGGGGGGCGCGATGTAAGGAGACGCGACAGGGCTCGGAGCGGCAGCGTGCGGGAGTGGGGGGCGCGGTGTGAGGAGGGATCGGAGCGGCAGTGAGCATGTGGCTTTGCTGGGAGCGGGCTGTCATACGTTGTCCCTCGCTTGCGTTGGCACCACACAGGTCCTGGCGGATGATCACCCTGGGGGACATCTGGCAGTGCACCTCCCTGCTCTCTGGCCTGGTGCGGCTGCCGATCTCGCCCCGTCCCTTGTCTCCACGGCAATCTAAACACCTCTCCCACTCTACACACATGGCACCTCTCCTGCGCCTCGCCCTCAGGCGCATGGCGGCGCGGGCGTGAGCCAGGACTTTGTGCTGGCCCGCCTGTGGACGGCCGCCCGCACCCTGCGCATCGCCGACGGCCCCGACGAGGTGCACCTGGGCACCCTGGCCAAGCTGGAGATGAAGCGGCTGGGGCCCGGCAAGGTGTCCAAGCTGTGAGCCACCTGGCATGGGCGCAGCGGGAGCAGACAGCTGAGGCGGTGGGGCTGGCGGAGCGCTGTGTATGTGTTTGGGAGGGAGGGTGTGTGGCGTGCAGGGCTGCGGTGGCCGCTGTCGCGCAGGGAGCGGTGGAATGCAAGGCTGGATGTGAAGGACTGGAACCTGTGGTTGGATGGAGAGAGTACTGCCAGCTGCCGGGATTGGTGCAAGGATGCCGATGCGGGGTCAGACGCGAGAACCCGGCAGTAGGGTGAGTAGGGACCGCATTCCGGCTGCGAATGTTGCAATTCGCTGTCCTCTTCGGCCACTTGTGACTGGCTAGCGTGCGGTCGAGGGCCAGCAAGCGCAGCGCAGACGTGCGAAGGGAGCGTCGGAAGGGGGTAGTTAGCCGGAGCAGGTACGGTAAGGGAGGAGGCAAGGGCGTGCGGCCCTTGAGGCCGAGTTGGGTCTGACAAAGGTTTTGTCTGTGGATTACTCATGCTGGGTGTGGCACGAACCAAAGGAGTAGCCACAGAAAACCCGCAGTGTACATTAAGACAGACTGCTTGCAGGGGTGTAACGGGTGTAACGGGCAGGCAGGGGCGCCTCCAGCCGTCCTATAAAGTGAGCGATGGATGTGGAACAACTGTTACACGGCTGTAGGTCGTCTTCCCAACGCCGGTTGACAAGTCAGAGCCCTGCTGTCGACAAGTACCGGTACTTCGGCAACGGAAAAGGGTGCACCCCACAAGGAGTGTGTAACGGGCAGCCCACGTGCAGGTGGGCCCTGAACGCCCGGCCCACATCACGTAGTGCGCGACCCGGCAGCCCATCGGACACAGCCACTCCTTGGTGTTAATGCCAAGTAAGGAGTGGCATCCATTGAACACATGCCCGGCGTCTGTGGCAGCGCCAGCCGCCTCACCGGTATTGCGTGCACCCCGCTTATTCTCGCAATCTGGTCTGGTGTCCAGGGACAGTAGTAAGCGAAAACCATATGCCGTCGACAGAGAACCGTCCCACATGTCGCCAGTTAGTTAGCCACGCCCCATTTAGCCAGGGAGTACACGTTCGGACCGCAAGAGTACACCCCACATTTCACGCGAGCTTCAGCTAATACCGCCAACCTGTTACTGACGTGTCGTATGCACCAAGCAAGCATGGTACTCTTCCTGCTCCTTGCCACGGCCCGCACACTACCGTACCGTACAAACTGTCACGTTCTCAGAGACAATCTGCCATTACGCTACACACACATCAAGACCCCCTACCGCTAAACGCTGCCCGACCTGGGCAAGGCAGGGTACAAGAATGCCTATCAGGAGCAAAAGGCGCCGCTCACTTGACGCAGTAGCGGCGCTTCCGTGAAAGCAAACGGGGAGGGGGGGGGGGCAAACGAGTCAAGACGCCTGTACATTGGGTGCGGTGGCACGTGCACGAGGCACAGCGTCATATATCCCGTAAGCAAGCACGGAACACTCCCGAGAACGTGTGTCCCCTCCGGCGCATTGCTGCGCATCGCCTTCCCGTACACACACGCACTGTACTGCACGCACAAATGCACCAAGGTGGGCTCCATCTATATGTCGCAGACACCACACTTGGTCAGCCTCCTGGTGTCAATCGCAGCGAGGTGCGCTGTCAAACAATTCGGTTTCGCGGCAACGAGTTTTCAAACCAACTCTCCTGCCGTCTCTCAACTTAGATAACAACAGTTGCCCCGAGTTACTGCATCAACTCCAGCGGGCGTGGGTCTACCCACATGGGCTGAACCAGGCACGCCGCCCTCATCATCAAAGTATGCGTATCAATACAAACACCTACCCGGCTACGGTGAAAGAACACCATGCCCTACATGATGTATGACCCATCTCGTGCGCTTTCGACACAAGGATCACAGCACGCCGGCGAACGCTCTCCGTGCCATGACCGCTGTAAGGTAACCCCCACAGGATGAGGGGCATCTAGTCCATCGCATCGGCAGCCGACCTACCGACCCGCTACGTGCCGCTGCGCTATACCCGTTCAGCGACATCAAGACTGCCCACAACACTTTTTTGCTGGCATTTGAGATCACCCTTCAACTCAGTACTATGCGACAAGCCCTGCCAAATCAAGCGCTAGCTCCGCATGGACGACCGAGCCAACCTTGATCCATGCCCCAACACCTGCGAAGCACACACGTCGCACGTCCAGCACAAGGAAGCCGCTCGTCAGAGAAACGGCGGCAGTAGCAGTAACCGCGGAAACGGGGCTTTGCGCGGAGAGCAGCTACCCGAGCGCCGTCCGCCAGACCGCCCGCTGCCGCTCGTGCGCCGCCAGCTCCCGGAGCGCCTCCGCGGTGGGGCTCAGGTCCGCTGCGGGGGCGTGGCGAGGCGGCACAGTGTCAGCGGCAAAGTGGGGCGCCCGCGCACAGCCAACCCCGTACGCCTCACGCCTCCTCGCACCCAGCCGTGCGCGCGAGCTCGAGGTTATACAAGGAGGCACACCCTGGGAGGCGCCCCATCACGACCGGGTGTGGCTTGGCCAGCCGGCACAGCCCACCATCCGCACCGTGCATCTGTGTACGTGTGCCAAGTACGGTCCTTTTTCATGTCCCCGAAACCAAGGCCCACTGCGCCCCGCCGTTCTCCCAGCCCACGCACTTCGAGACGCCTTGTACCGGGCTTTGAGCGCCATCCGATACTGCGGGTCCTTGATGGCGTCGTAGTCGATGTGCGGCAGGCGGGACACCGCGCTAGCCAGCGCAACGAGCGAGCCGTTGGGGCCCTCCGCGTCGCCCTCCAGCTCGCCCTCGCACGCCGGCGCGCACAGCCACGACGGTAGGCCCGGGCTGCCTGCGCCGCTGCCGGTGGCGCTGCGGAAGCCAGCGCCCGCGGTGGCGCCGGCGCCAGCCACATAGGGCGTGGCTGCGGCAGGCCGCGGTCCGGGTATGGGTACGGCACACGAGGGCTCAGCGGCGGCCGGAGGCAATGGGGAGCGGGTCTAGATTAAGGTTAACATGGGGTCTGGCGGTTTGGTGCATCCCGCAAAGCCAACCCCGTACCTGCTCCAGCGGGTGGCGCGGGATCGGGACTGGCCGACTGGCGTGACCGCAGCAGCCGCGCGCGCAACTGCGCCAGGCGCCGCAGCGCGCGGCGCTGCTCCACCGTCGCCTCCACCACCGCCGGGTCCAGGGGCGTGCTGGCGGCCCATTGCTCCAGCGCTGCCAGCTCCGCGGCCCACTGCTCCACATCGCCTTCCTCCTCGCAGTCCTCACCCCATAGCCCGCCGGGGCTCTGGCAGCGGCTGCCGGGCGCGCCCCCAACGGCGCCGGCCACGGAAATGGAAATGCCGCTGACGGCTGCGATGCCCGGTGGCGGAGCTGTGAATGTCACGGACGAGGCGCTGCGTTCGGGCGCAAGCTGCGCCGCCTTTGGGGCGCGTCGTATGGGCGAGGAAGGCGGCACAGGACTGTGCGAACGGGATCGGCTGTCGGGAAGGGCACCGGAAGCAGTGCCGACCTGGCCCAGCGGCGGCAGCAATGGTGGCAGGGACAGGGGCGACAGCGGCGACTCGATGCCGCCGCCGCTGCTGGTATGCAGCACCGCTCCAGTCTTCCGCCGCAGATCGATCCCGGTGTTGGCAACGGAGCTCGTCTCCCGGCGAAGGGAGCCGCTGCGGCTTAGACCTAGTGTCCCGGTGCTGCTGTTGCCCAGGTGGTGCCATGCGGCATCCCCGTCCGCCTCCGTTTCGGCGTCCCCTTCCGCCAGCAGCGCCCGCAGCGTCCCGCGCACGCCCTCTGAAAGGCCCGGCACGAAGCTGCCAGCCGCCGTAGCGAGCCCGAAGCCGTCCTGGGGCGTACGCAGGGCGGCGGTGGAGAAGCGGGAGGAGCGTGCCGTGCCCAGCTGCCGCACGGCAGGAAGGAGTCCGCCCCCGCCGCCCCCGTCTGCCTGCCCGCCTCCGCCTCCGCCGGCGCCATTTGAGCTGCCTGGTGGGGGCACGCCGCTGCCGCCACCGCCGGTACTGTCGGGCACGGCCCCCGCGGTGCCGTCCCCGCCGGTGCCGCCGCCGCCGCCGCTGCGGTGCGTGCTGTTCGCGCGTGGCTGCAGCGAAGGCATCGAACGGCGACCGCGCGGTGGGCTGATGCCAGCGGCGCCGCCGCCACTGCTGCCGCTGGCGGCATACCCAGCTGAAGAGCCCGTTCCGCTGGCAGATAATGTGGCAGGTGCCGCGCCGCCTGGCTGGGTCCTCCGCAGTGGGTCCGGGCGGCGGCGCTGCTGCGCGGAAGCCATGGCAGCCAAAGGCGCGGTAGCGACGGGGCCAACGGTGATGACGGTAGCGCCGGTGCTCACCATGCCCGTCGCAGTACGGCGGCCCTGGGTGGTGTCTGGAGACTGTCTGGGCGGAGGGTGCGGCTGCGGCTGCGGCTGCTGCGGCTGCTGAGGCGGGTACGGGTGCGCCAACGGGTCGGGGCAGGTGGCCGCGTGCTGCGCCGCGAGGTGCGGGGAACGGGAATTAAGAAGTATGGGTATACAGAGCTCGAGGTCATCGAAGAAACGCGGACGGATGGGTTGGTGAGTTGGGCGTCATAAGGGGCGAGAGGAGGGCGGTGTAGGTTAGGGGCGCGACTCTTCCAGGGGCCGCTTTCGCTTTATACAACTCACAACGACAGCGATTGCACTCAAGCTGTCAAGCGATATTGCACGTTTGCACCCTTTGGGCCCACCTGCACAAGAGACGCTGTCGGTCCTTCCTCCAGATGCGGCTCTGGTGCTGGTGCAGCTTGTTTGCCAGGACCGGGGCTCGGCCCGCGGGAGCGCGCTGTTGAGTTACTTTGACGACGGTGGGTTGCCAGAGGTGAAGATTGCTCTGGTTCAGAGGTCACTGCAGGCTGCACTGCCGGTTGCGGCTGCTCGTCGCTTCTGCGTGCCCCAGGTGATGGCGGGTCTGGAGATGGTGAATCCGGATGTCCCGTCAACGTCTCCCCGCGCTTCCTTCCGGGCGCGCGTGCTCGCATTATTTGATAAGCGAAATCGAGCCCCATCGGTGCCGTCGGCGGGTCTGGATACAGGAAGGGCACGATGTGGCAGCACAAAGCTCATGTTTGGGGACACGACGAATGGAGCTAGTGCCAATGTCATGGACAACAACAGGCGTGCAAGCGGGCTCTGCAAGTCAAGGAAGAGAGCAAGTCATTTGCGAGGTGTTGTTTGCACGCCTCCTCGCCATTGATGAATGCCAAGTCCATCATTTGCGAGTTCCGTTCTGGATGGATGCAGGCCTTGCCCTTGGTAGGACGCCGGAGTCTCGCACCTTGGTCTCTCTGTCGGTACCTGTCTGGTGATCGCCTCGGATCACAACGCCTCTGTATACGTTGTGTTGCTAGGCTAACTGCAGGTGGGACCCGGCGGGAACCCGGCGGGAAAGTATCCCGTCATTGAAAGCCAAGCAAGCCTAAGCCAATCAAGCATCGAACAAGGTATAAGAAAAAACGGTGCTTAGATACAATGTTATGTAACCGCAAGTGCAACACCCTGGTACGGCGTCTGGACTTGCTAGTCTGGTTCCTCCATCGGTTCCATGCATCTGTCGCCTTTGCTGAGTTGGTGAACCAAGCGGCCGTACCTATTGGCAACAGACTCGGGCATACTGGACGCGCATCGTGTTACCCACACATACGACGTACCCGTTTCAGTGGATGCAAGCCTTGATGGGAAGCCTTCTCCCTAACCCTGTAATCGACACTCAACTCGAAATACAAGTTCGTGTTGGACGACTGTGTTTGCTGTAATTCCGTCTGGCAAATGTCCAAGATGCCGCGCAAGGGATGTTCAGCACCCTCCTCCAAGGTCCTAAAACACGCGTGTCCGTGCGTGTCCATGGCTGTCGCAACAGGTAGGGTGTCTCTCCATGATGGCTGCCCGTCCGGGCATGCTGTGAAGCGGATCGTACCCGATATGTCCTAAGGATAGAACCCTGGCAATCGCAGGGAGTGCATGCAAAAGCGTATGTGGTCTGGCGGCGGATGCGTCAAGCAAGCCGCTGAACCGTGGGTCGCTGTGCGAAGTCCGTCGCAACAGGTAAGGTGTATCTCCATGATGGCTGCTCCCGATAGAGGGCTGTATCTGGTCAGGTCGAGTGATTACAAATGCCCTTCCTATTGGCAGATAGCCAGCAATTACCACTTTGTCTTTCGCTAACATATCACTCCTCTAATATGGCTCAGCACTGCACATAATCCGATTGCCGCCCTGCTTTTTGCCACCCTGCATGTCTTGCGGCCTGATCCTGCATCAAACAACCTTGCTAACATGCTGCGCGCCTGCCCCCGCGGGATGGAGCACGCCCGCGAATCCGCGTTACGCAGCTTCTGCAAACGGTGAAAAGCGGGGTACTGTAGATGGGTCCGCACGACTGCCGCATGCGCCTGGTGACACTGGGCGACGTTCGGAAGCTGGACAGCAGCGGACGTCACGGACCATAGCACCGGGTCCCACGCTGTCAGTTTCTACCCTACTAACCATGCCCAGTTGCCCACCTTGACTCCTTGTTGGTGCTAGGGGCTAGGTCCTACGCTAGGCTGATTCCGCAACCTGCGGTGCCAATCCTGCTCAGCTGCCCGTGTGCACACTGACCGTTGCCCGTTGCGTGCCTTCCGGCGCTTGCCTGCCTCCTGTCAACAGCTCATTCACATCCTGCGTTTAGCGTCCTAGCTAGCTTCTGGAAACCCTCTCCCCATCCCCAAACGCGTCGCTTGCCGCGCCCGCCCGTCCACCCAACCGCGGAGCGATTCCGTTGGGCTGCGGCCTGTAAGCACCTGCGTCCCATTAATATTTACTCCGCGCCCCGCCATGCACCGCGGCTCCCTCACCACGTCGGCTGCCGCATCGTCTCCCACACACCCGCCTGGTGCGGTTGCTGCGGAGCCGGCGGCTGCGCCGTTATCGGCTGAGGCACCGGCACCGGCACTGGCTGCGGGTGTGCCTGCTGCTGCTGCTGTTGCGCCTGGACCTGTGGTTGCGCCTGTGCTTGCTGACTTTGCACATACTCCTGCCGTACCTGGTGTACTTGCTCCTGCTGCAGCTGTTGCATATTTTCTTCTTGGGCTGCGGCCGCCGCCTGCTGCTGCTGTGCTACGAGCTGCCTGCACTGCTGCGCGCGCGCCACGGAGCAGAACTGTGCCAGGCGAGGCAGCAGCCAGGTGAGGGCGGACCAGAGCTCGGGCAGGTGCTGCACGGAGCGGACCAGCATGCCCAGCTGGCCGCTGGTGAGCGGCCGGGTCAGCCAGGAGCTGCGCGCGGGGCAGCCAGGGGAGTACCGTACCCCGTTAGTGCAGGGGGGTGTTGAAGAACGGGATTTGGTAGTATCAGGCCGACGCCAGCAGCATCCGTCCGTGCAGGGCGGGGGGCAGCGCAGTGGGCCAGAATTTCGAGGGACTCGGTCGGCTCCGTGTGCCGTACAGGTTGATGTACCGCATGTCTCCGATGAACCGGTCGATGGGAGGCATGGCCCCCGTGGGTGCATGCACAGGGGCTGGCGGGGCGGGGCGGCGCAACGCCCGGCACACATACATCGCCGCATAGGTCATGCCGCAAGGGCCACCCCGCGGCTCGCCATGCCGGACGACCCGCCCCCACCTATCGGCGCCGCTCGCGTGCTGCAGGGCCGCCACCTGGTAGTCCCAGTATTTGGTGGTCAGCGTGGCCTGAGGGGAGCGACACGATATTTAGATGTGCCAACATGCACTGCAAAAGTACAGACCCGGGCCTAGCATCTGACACCACATACCTAACGCGTGTGAACAGGATACCGAAATGCGGCATCTCACGGGTGACCCTCATGCACATCCACTGACGTGTTCAGCTCCGGCGCGGCCGTCAGGTGCGCCCTGTCAACCCAAGGCAACAGCTACGCTGCCGCGGCCATGGCGCCCCAGCCGGCCAAACTCGCGCACCTGCCAGTGGCTGGGCAGCGGCCACAGCCCGGGCGCCGTGCCGGCGTCCGGCGGGGGCGCGTCCTCCCCGCCGGCCTGCGGCACATTGAGGTCCAGCGGCTTGAGCATCTCGCTGACCAGCCTGCTGTCCAGCAGCGGGCTGATGGCGGAGCAGCCAATGGCCATCTCCAGGGTGGGCACCAGCTGCGGAAGAGACGCGGGGCATTGCGATGCATGGGGGCTTGGATCTGGATACACGACCGAGAGACGAAGGAGGCACGCATCCATGCATGTAACTCACATCGCGGTATTGCGGGGCACAGCACGACGTTTCGCAATTATCTGAAGGCTGATAAACCGATCCGAAAACCAACCCCAGTCCCGCACCTGCTCGCAGCCGTGCACCACCTTGGCCACGCCCGGCTCCTCGAGCAGACCACGCAGGCTCCCCAGCAGCATCGCGCCGTCAGCAGACCCCGCGGCCGCCGCGTCCACGATGTACACCGCAGCGGGCAGCACGCCGGCAGCCATCGGCAGCAGACCCGTCGCGCCGGCGGCGGCCGCCGCAGCGGCCGGTTTCAGCGCCTCCACCCGCGGCGCATATAAGGCCACGAGCACCTGACAGGGAAGACAGGAGGACAAGTGAGGCGACAATACACTGCTCCTGTACTATTGCTCGCCTGCACTTTTTAGGCACTACCAGGCACGGTAACAGCTCCTGTGTCCTATCCTTCTTCGTCCCACGCACCGGCGAGCCGGCCACCGACTTGGCCGCCAGGCCGATCTGGGGGCAGGACAGGCAGTGCGCCAGCGCGGTGACGTGGCTTGCACTGTACGGCACCGTGATGACGTGGACCTCAGGTTCCGGCAGCACATCGGGCGGGATTGTGGGCGCGAGGGCCTCCGCCAGTGCCCGCGCCGGCTGTGTCGCCAACAGCCGCGCCACCTCCTCGGCCGGCTGCTGCTGCTGCACCGCCAGCTGCGCCTGCTCGGACGCCGACTCGGTGGCGGCGGCCGGCGGCGGCTCTGCACTCTCAAAGCTCTCGTCTGCGGTGTGAGCATCCTCGCTGTCGGCGGCGCTGACGTTGGGGGCGCGTGTGCGCGCTAGCCCAGCGATGTCCTCGAGGTGGTTGATGTCGAGCCGTATGGACCAGTCGGTGAACTTCGACGAACCCATCTTGCCGACCTGAAATAGCTTGGGCAGCTGCGGGCGCACCGGAGAGAGGGCGCAGGGGAGATAAGAGTGGGGTTTGTAACATGGGGTTCAGAAGGGCGAGGCCCCTCCACATCAAGTATGCTCAGCAAATTAAGGAGGAGGTCTGGGCGGTTAGGCGCAGTTGGGGCAGACGACGCGCTCATGGGAGGGCATCATCTTGACGGGTCGCAACCGTCCTGTGACAGTCGTTCCTTCTCCACCAGGAGCAGCACTGCCGCGTGAGTAACAAGGACCACGACCCCGGGATGGGTGGGCGCAGTCAGCTGGGAGAAGGTACAGGTAGCGGTGAGAGACCAGGGCCCTGTGCCCCACCCCCGCAACGGTGCCGGCCCAGGATCGGGGAGCGGAGGTGCCACACCGTCAGAACCTCCAGGGAGTTCCGATGCGCATGCGCACATAGAGGAGGACGAGCCACGGGCGCACAGCTTGCTGGGACGCGGGCACAAGGTCATGCCGCCGCCCCCAAGCATCCGCCCGATGCCCACCTGCTGCGCCAGCACCAGTGCGTTGACGGGGAACACGCCCTGCGGCCGCCTGTCTTGGTAGGCCTGGGTCCGGGTGAAGGCGACGATGGAGCAATGTGAAGACGGGGTAATAAAGCCAACGGGGATAGGGCCGAGGTACCGGGGCAGAGTCGCAGTAAAGGTGAAGGACGGACTGTTGATCTTGACACAGTTGCAACTGGATACGGTGTTTGGGTGATAGGGCGTGATGGTGCTTGAAAGCCCGGAGGGGTCAGGAGGGTGCTGCACGTGAAGGCCGTGCCTTTACGGGCACGGCCGCGAGCCGCACGCCACGATATAACATAGAAACAGCTAGAAGGAGCTGGCCCGACAGCCCGGGGCACTTGCATGCCGCAGGTGCTCACCTCGGGGAACTCCTTCTTCAGGACGGCGGCCACGTCCTTGACCGCCAGCGCGTGCGGCCCGTGGCCCCGTGACCCATGGGTCGCCCTCAGCAGCGTCAGGGCGACCAACCGCCGCGCGCGGTGCAGGAAGCTGCCGGGCACGCCGCCGCCGCCCTCCAAGGCCGTGTCCAGTGAAACCTCCAGACGGCTGTAATAGTCGGCTGGCTGGCCGGGCGGGGCAACAGGGTACTGAGAGCCGGCGACGCGGCCGCTGACGCGGGTGCGGCCCGCTGCTGCCGCTGCCGCAGCAGTGGCAGCAGCAGCCGCAGCAGCGGCGACGGCGCCACCGGCGGAACCGTTGTGCGGGACGACGCTGTTGAGGGCCCTGGTGGCGCTCTGGCGGGATGCCTGACCCATTGCGGCAGCCACGGCCGAGACGGCCGCACTGGAGGCGTGGCGGTAGTCTTCCGCGGCGTTGGCAGCAGCTCCCGGAGCCCTGCATGTGGACGGGAGACTGCACTCGGGTCGCCATGAATTCGAAGCACGCTGCCACGGCACTCAGGCAGAACTCAGTCGTACATGCATGCATGCCCGCGAGCACGCCAACACTTTAGTAAGACCTCGATCGCAAGCTAATCTACGTCGTGAACACGTCCTTAGGTCAGCGCCCAACGCCGCGTCGATGCCGCACGGCGGGCGCAACAGCGTCCAAAGCTGACACAGACCAGCACGTACTGTGGCCCGGTTACCGTCAGTCGATACCAAAATAAACTCCATCGCCATGCACCCATCCGCCCTCCTCTGCGCTAACCGCACCTCAGCCTGAGCCCCTGGTAGCTCTTGCCCCGCAGCAGCACGATGACGCTGGCCGCCACCTCCTCGGGCGCCTCCCGAGCCAGGCTCCGCAGCGACTCGTCCACCAGCAGAATGGAGTAGTTGGGGCTCGGCTTGCCCGCCTGCGGGGAGGACAGCCGCGCCCGCCGGTCAATCAAGGACCACTCTGTTGGCGGCAAGCGTCATGGCATGGCAGAGGATCTTGCTAAAAACTGACGTGACGACCAGCGCACTGCCGCCACCAGCCCTGCCCCTACGGAAGGCATTCGGACGGGCCCTGCCCAGCAACACCGGCGCATCCACCCCTGGCCCGCGGCACGCCAGTGGCACCGGACCCTCAATGCCCCCCGGACCTTCCAAGCCGTTGCGCGAAGCGTACCTGGAAGATGGTTGGCTCCTCGTCAAACAACGCCCGCATCTGGCCCTGCGCGATGGCATGCGGGCGAGAGGCAGGGGCGGGGACGTGTGGTCGCATGCCGAACCGGTCGCATGCACGTGTGTACGCTGTCGGGATAGCCAGGAGGGCCAGGAGCTGCCCAACACACATTGGCCCTTGGCCCGCCCGCTTCCCACTCGGCCCGGCCCCTCACCTTGGGCGGCTTGAGCCCCAGGTCCTGCAGCAGTATGCCCGCAGGGCTGGAGCGCAGCGTGAAGGGCGGGTCGTTGGGGGCGCCCTGGTAGGGGGATGCGCCCAGGGACGCGGCAGCCACCAGCGCCAGCGCGCGCTTGGCCAGCGCCTCAGGCCGGCTTTCCGGGATAGCGGCGCGAAGCGCGGCCTGGAAAAAGGCATGGTAGGGAGATCGAATGTGTGGTCAAGGAAGGCAGGCATGACGGCCAGGATCGGTGGAGACACGTGCGGACATAGGACTCCGTTAGTAACCAAGTGGCACGCACATCCAGCGCGACCGCAAAGCAACGTTATTGCATGACCACCAATGGTCAGCACGTCTGCGTCAGTTCACCAAACCCGCACGGCGCACCTTGACACGTGGAGAGATGGCCGTCGGAGCCGCAGGTGCCGCCGTTGCGGCAGGCGCTGCAGCAACGGCCCCAGCGACTGGCCCAGGCGACGCAGTCCGGGGCACAATCGGCTGAGCCGGCTGCACCGGCCTCACAGCAATCAGGTCTCCCAAGCGCCCCGACGCGGCATCCTGCAACCGCGTTCCAGCACAACATCTTTGGATCCTGGCGTTCCGTACGGCAGTCCGGATGGGTAGGGAGGGCTCGCAGCGCAGCTTGGCTCCGGGAAGGCGGTGCGCAGCTGTTGAGCTGTACGTTAGTAGGTGGGAACAGCAGCTCGTATCAAAGCGGCTCAACGCTGGCGAAGGAAACCCACGTGCAGCCCCAATTCCCACCCCAACCCATACCTGGAGCAGGCGATCCACCTCAAGCCTCGCTAGCTTGGGCCCCATGATGCCCGGCAGGGCCGCCACCACGATGTAGCCGCCTGGCTGGCCGGCGCCGCCCTGATACCGACCCGCGGGTCGCTCCGTCAGCACGCCGCCCAGCGAGAAGGAGGTGCCGCGCTCCGCCACCAGCCGCTGCCGCGCGGAACTAGCGGCCTGCCCCAAAATGCAACGTAGTATTTCGGGGCGAAGTCAGGACTGGCTCGCGCATTGCAAGACGAGTCCCAGAGGCCCGCTGGCAGGCAAGCCAGTGGAACGAAGCCCACGATAAGCGGCTCGTAACGGACACCCGTTGCTTGCACGAGCCTCGTCGGAGAGCCGCGCCCTCCCCCCACATTCTCCAGCGACGTGCAAGTGCGTCAGTACCTCGTCCTCTCTTTCGTACGCCAGCCTTCTCCCCACCTTCCCCGCCTGAGCCGGGAGATGTGGAACCAAGATCCCTCTCGCCAGAATCGATTAGCCGTCTTTATCTCCCTACCAACCTGGATGACTGCCTGCCCTAGAATCGCCATAGTGAGGCTGTGCCGTTGCGCGGGGCTGCCGCCGTCGGCCTCCACCAGCGCCGCCGCCGCCGCCCGCCGCACCGTGCTGACGTCGTCCGTGCCGCTGTAAGCGGCTGCCACCGCGCGCCGCAGAGCCGACTTGCGCAGCGCCTCCGCATCCAGCCGCACCACCCACTGGTTCCTGCGCACACGACAGGGGGAAGACGAGGGCTATCGGTCGGTACCAAGACCGCTCCACACCATCCTCAGCTTACCCTCAAGCCAAGCCACGCAGAGGTGACATGAGAGCCGCGTTCGTCCAACCCTCCAACAGCCCTGGTCCCATTGCCCTGGTCCCATTGCAGCCGCCGTCCGTCCTAGCACGACCTCCCTGAGTCGCTCGGTCCCCGCGCCCGCAGCCCAGGCCCGCACCAGCTGTCGTTGTGCACCAGGGACAGCACGCCAGGCGCCACCGCTGCGCTGGCTTCGACCAGGTCCTTGAGCTTGGGCAGCCGAAGGGAGGGATCTCGCCAGGCGGGGCCCAGGACCGGGTGCCGGGACATGCGGATACCAAGCTGGCGGGCAAGGGCGGGCGCGTGGTAGTGGTGAGCAGGTGTGGTAGAAGGCAGCGTAGCTCAATTGGCAGGGTGGGCAATGATGGAGAAACGGAAGCAAGCAAGGGCGGCATGGGCCTTCAATCCGATAGGACCGTCCCCCCCTCCCACACACACGCGCGCCAACATGAGGGCTGACCCTTTTCACTGTAACAGCAGACGCCACAACGGCAGCCACTTCCCTACGCAGAGCCGGTACACATGCGGGCCAGCGGGCACAGTGAGCTTCATAGCAGCTCTGGCACTCTGGGCACTCAGGCGTCCAGCATGCATGCTGGCCTAACCCAAGTTCGTTGTTAGGTCCAGCCGGATGCGTATGTCCCCTGGGTCCCGCCCGTGCTGCGCCTCACCTCTGCAAAGGTCAGCGACAAAGAGGGCTTCTCCCACAGCACCTCTACAAGGCCCCGCCGGATGACGGACAGCGAGTCCGAGCCAGGGAACACCACAGCCGCCGCCGCAGTGAGGTCACTCGCTGCGGCCGCTGAAACCTGCGTCTGGCGCTGCGGCCCTGTCGCCGGCCCCAGGGCGGGACCTGGCACGGGCCCGCCCTCGGCCGCTGTGGCGGTGCTGCCGGTAAGGACCTCCTTACCCTGTGGCGTGAGCAGCTGCTGCCGCAGGGAGACCTCCTCCCGCACGCTTAAGGGAATGGCCTCCCCCTCTGCCAGCCAGGCATCGCCACTGGGGGCCGCGGACCAACCAGTAGCATCGCCGCCGCCTTCGTCGTCAGCCCAGCTACCGCCCTGCGGTGCGGCAGCAGCAGCGCCCTCGTGCGCAACCTCTGACGCGCTGGCTCCGTTCGGCGAATCAGCAGCTGCATACGACAGGTCATGAGCATACGAAGCGCCGTCGCCGCTCTCCACACCGGCATCAGGCGCTCCCTCCTCAGGGCCGCGGCTCGCCACCTCCGTGGCATCAGCAGCGAAGTCATGCGCCGCTTCGCCCTCGTCGTCTCCACCCAGCAGGTCCGAAACCTGTGCGCCGCCATCGCCAGGAGGCTCAGCCAGCTCGATGACATCTGCATCTGTATCCAGATCCTGCTCCACCCCCTCCTCCTCGTGGAACGGTAGCGGGACTGAAGCCGGCCCGGATTCGTCGGCCTCAGTCTGCCCGAGCTCGCCTGGAAGTGAGGAGGTCAGCGCTGGCGCCGCAGCCGGCGCGCTGGCCGGGTCTGAGGGCTCCGCTAACGCCGGCGGGAATGATGAAGGCCCAGCCGGGGTATCTGACTTTGGAAACATGTCGCAGGTGGTTGTGCCAGCGTGATGAGCAGAGTCAGCTAGGGAGACAAAGGCCTGGTCGTCGGAGACGCTGAAGCCGCATTCCCGGCCCTCAGTCGCGAGCCAGTGCGGAAGGCTGGTGTAGGGCAGCGGCCGATCCGGCCACACTGTCTGCTGCTGCCATGCGGAGGCAAGGCTGGCATCTGCACGGGGTGGGGGGAGTTATGAAGATGACGGGGAAGTGGTACTAAAGCCACGGGGGCGAGAGCAATAATGGGCGGTGAGGCGGGGCATGACCATTTCAAATGCAGACCCGATGAGGCACATGCAAAGTAATAGTCGCCAGGCTAACGCGCGCGGGGACCATGATTGCGGGGCCTTGAACGATACGCAAAAGGGCGCCATCATGCCGCCACGCTCACCGGCTTCTTCCAGGTGCACACGATCGGCCGAGCTTGAGCAGATCAGGTTGAGCAGTTCATGCGATATCCACTCTCCTGTCGAATGACCAGGAGTCTCCGCGTGGACAGCGTTTTCGATCTCTGCTTCCATTGCTTCTTGCTTTGTGTCGGATCTTCAATCAATGCTTCATAATAGAATATGAATTCAGACTCTTTCTCAACGAGCAGTCGTCTTACGGTTTCGGCAGAATTCCAAACCTGACTGTCGGGCTATCCACTGCCTGGCATGATGCTGGTAGGCGAGTACAGTTCCTAACTGGATTTTGAACCGCGATGATTGATGAAGGCGGCTATGTAGTCGTACCATACCCGTGCCGTCGGGGCATCCTGGCATCAGAGCAACGACAGGGCGAAGCAGTCAAGAAAAACAGCATATGCACGCGTTCGAGTCAGAAGCGACCAGATTGCACACTCGCGTTCTTTGCGGGCGAAGGCATGCATGCGGGCTGAGGAGCCCGGGGGAGGCGGTGGCTAAGAGCAAGTATGGAGAATGCGCTTCGCATGCCAGGCTTTCGACGGCCTTCTCGAGGCATTGAAGAGTGGCTGCTCTGTGCCCAATTGGTTGTCCGGTTTCCGTCGGCTCACTGAAACTAACCGTACCCCAAGCTGCTCCGCGTTCAGCCTGACGTTGGCAACCCGTTGCCTCGCACGGTACGGAGGAGGGCACGAAGGACGGCGCTCCGGATCGCTTGTATTGTGCGCTCGAGCCGCAGCACGCGCGCACCATGGCACGGCACTCCTGGGTTGTATTTGTAAAGGGCGTTGACGGGCCAGTGTGCGAGCGTAGCTGTGGACAAACGTGTTCCTCGATTGGGAATCAGGGGACTCGGTGCTGGCATATGGATGCAGGGTAGCATTATTTCATCTCGTACCTTCACCGCTGGCCCGAACCGGGAGGGCCGGTCTGCTCGTATATCTCGCCCGCCACGCCCTGTACTCAGCGCCTTGCTGGAAACATCACACCCCCGGGGTTGTATGTCCGTAGAGGTTGCCTTTCCCGTTTCTGGTTCTCTTTTTTGCTCGTTTCCTTCTCCCCGCTATGCCTTGTGCCCAGGTAACCTACAAGAAAAGTTGGTGCTTTGTTGTCCGTAGGGGTAGGCTCCCTGTCCCTCTTTGCATCTGGTGGAGTTGGGAAATACAGAAGGCATCTTGTGGCACAATGGCGGGGAGAGCGCAGGGTGAAGACCTGTTGTAGCATGGCGTAAGCCAGGCTCAGCGCATGCCTTGCATGCCTGACTCGACTGAGTAACGCTAGAAGACGGACAGTCCTGAAAGAAGACAGAACGTCTAGAGACACTGGTATCCATGTCGACCGGTGTATACACACCGGTATCCATGTCGACCGGTGTCGAAACTGATGCCCAAATGGATTGGACCGTTCCCAGTTGAGGTCCGCTCGTCCGGATGTCGCTTCGGTCCCCTTGGCAACGGGTATGTATACTCGGGGGCGAGTTAGGCTGATAACAGTCCCTGACCGGCTGTGTGTCTACGACTTCCCTAACTTGACGGGTCGTAACCGTCCTGTAGCAGTCACTCAAGTTCTTTTCTCTGCTACATCAAGACCCTTTCAGGACGCATGCTTGGGTTCATGCCGGTGAACTGGTGGCAACGGCGACGACAGCGCTCAACAGACCGCACCCAGATCACAGACATTTTACCATGTTACTTATCCGCTGGCCTGGAAAGCTGGAATAGGAGGGCCCGCCTGCACATTTCCTTCCTCCACCTTGCCTTGTACCCAGGCGCCCTACTGGATTGGTTGCACCTTTGCGTGAACATGTCCATGAAAAAAAAAGAGCCAGAAACGGGGAAGGTAGCCTCTACGGACATATATACCCGAGGGTGTGATGTTTCCAGGCGCCGAGTACAGGGCATGGCGGGCGAGGTATACGAGCACGTCACGCCATAACGTGTAATATGCAGAACGCGTGCTGTGCGGCATGCCTATCGAGCATGCCCCTGTTTTTGTGGTGCGAGTTGTTGTTGTGCGGACTGACTCATGTCATGGCATTCCCGGACATGAGGATGAACCGATCGGCGCACCTGGTAGCCGCAGGTAGCGCGTGTTTTGTGTGTATTTGGACTTAGCACTGGCTTCCCGATGTACGGTTAGCGGTTTCGGAAGCGGATAAGGATTGCAGGCAAGGGACTTATTTGTACGGCACTTGCCGGGGGCCAAGCGCCGTGGCCAAGCGCCACCAGGCGTCTTGGTGCGCTTACGCTGACGTTCGTCACGAGCGGTGCCTTTTGGACTTGCCACTGGCATTACAGCTTGCCTGCCGAAAGACCAATTGTAAGTTAAGAGTTCGAGTCTGTCGCGTCTCTGACCCTGCGTGCCCTGACGGCACACGTCGCTCCACCAGCTCTCGCTGTGTGAGAGTAGCCATCGCGTTATCACCCATGGAAAAAAAGAGAACCAGAAACGGGGAAGGCAGCCTCTACGGACATACACCCGAGGGTGTGATGTTTCCAGCAGGGTGCCGAGTACAGGGCATGGCGGGCGAGGTATACGAATAGTTACCTGACTATAAGTAGAGGGTCCGGCAAGCGGTCGACGAAGGGGCCAGTCCATCGGCGGCCAGCGGTTACCATTCGCGGGTCGCCCAGCCCGCACCCCCGAACCGCCCACACTATAGATCTTAGATAGAGCACGCACGCATCCCGCCATGACAAGCAGACGGGCCCTCCCGGTGTGTCCGTGGAGGTGGCTTCTCTGTTTCTGCTTTCTGTTCATCAAGGTCACGCCACCCTCCCTGTATAAACACACCGGCACTCGCAAACACAAGCCCGACACGTGCGATACACATGCCACTTCTTGGTTGGAAGCATGTCTGTTGAAGACCTCATGCCTCGTCACCGACGGTTACCCAAACGGATCATGAACCATTCGCTGCATGCAACGCAAGCGGGCCGCTCAGACATGTATTACGTTAGAAGTGACAACTTGGACAGGTAGTTTCGTCGTGTAGTCCTGGTACGCGCACGGAGGTGGTCCTAGAGGTCGTCCGTAATGGCGTGACTGTCGCGATCTCCCAGAGGGCGGCGGCAGCGGCAGCCTCTGCACGATGGGTATTGGAAGCCATCGAGAGGACACGGCATCAGTTAAGGAGAATTTGACAGTAAATGGATGTCTACGAGTTTCGAAACACCTTTGACCTGTACGACAGCTTCCCCTGTGAAGAGTGTGTTACGTCATGCGAATGTGCGTGCTTGTGGACAGGCTGCAAACAGACTAGG
>LSYV01000003.1:2426004-2436912 GCA_001584585.1 Gonium pectorale
TGCCCTCCAGACAGCAGAACCGGTAGTGCAGGAGCCGCGTTGTGCAGGAGCCACCTGTGAAGAGGTAGTGCTTGCCACCATCCGCCCTCTGTATGAGCGCGTGCCCGCAACGCAAAGCAGCGTCACCTCCCTTGGCTGCACAACCGAATAGCAACACATGAGCTGACGAATCCCATGTGCGTAGACAAGTGCGTGTCTGGTCTGCTCACTGTGAGCATAACACCAAATGTAGAGCTCGCTGTCGTACAGCCAGCCAGTGCGGCACAGAAAGGCGGGCACCGCATGGGTTTGAATTGAGAAAGCTGCCGCCCTAGAACACACAATGCCGCAATGCACCGTCACGGTATTGTGCTGTGTTGCACCTTCGCAAGGCTCCCCTTCAGTCCATGTGCCACTGGCGGTGCATCCGTGGTGCAGTGCATTGAAGAGTCAGAGGTTGCGCATTTTGAGGACGTTACGCGCTTCCTGTTACGGTAATACGAATCACACTAGACGGTGAAGTGCCAGTAATCATGCTAGACGGTGAGGTGCCAGTACTCTCACACATCGTGAAATCCCGTATTTACGCATACGAAATCAACGCGAGGGAGGGCAGAATCCTACTCGCACAGCGTTGGGCCAAAGGCCGCCGTAATCCGAAAGCACAGCCATGACGGCCAGCGGTATGCGACACCTGCATGCACTCGCTCCCGCCTCGCTCGCAATGCGGGTACTCTCGTTGCCGGACTTGTGCCAGGTGCACAATACAGATGTTAGGTATCCACCTTGATCCCTGTAATTCACTACGACGCAAGATCCTGCCGGACAGGAAGCACACTTCGTTGCGAACGTTCGTGCGAGTAGCACGGCACCCTACAACGCTCGCAAAATGTCGTAAAATATTATTGACACACCTGAGCGCGAACAAATGATGGCGTCTCGCACTTGGCTGTGACGCCCGCCGCAAGCCTTCGCGGCGAGCAAGGGGCGGATATATCTAACAACGAGAGGGACAGAATCAAAACCCAACGGCACACACAATCGGCGTCCTAGACCACCCGACGGCCCTGGATTCAATCACACCCAGGCCCCTGCTACAATAGCCGAGTGCTAGCGCGAAGATAGTGGAGCTGGGACTGGAAATCAAGCGGGCAGAAGCACAGGTCAAGTGGCATGACGCAACGTCCCCTGTCGTAAGCTAAGACCAAAGGACGCGGTCATGTACGGCCGAGGTGACACAATCCCAATGATGGTTCGGACAATCCGCCCATCCGCAGATTAAGCGCAGCGCATGGTGGGAACGCCAACAACTATGTTTTTGAGATAGCGTGCTCTCCAGCTCACCCTGCGGGATCGGCAATAACTTAATCAGCATCACTGACACCGCGTGTGCAGCGAACGTTTCATGACACAAGCCAACGGCTCCAAGACAACTCACAACCGATGCTCACAACGACTACCGTACATAAAGGCACTCAGACTGATGGGCTCATGATCCAGGGTTTATGGCCCGTGCTCGCCCGTACCCATTCAACCCCAGTCAGGCAGCAGTCCACCTGCTCAGTCCACCCTCCCGGCGCTGCCACCAGCGCCCGCCTTGAAGAGCCTCTTGAACATGCGGGCCAGGCCTTTCATGTGGCCGCGCCTGGCCTGCTCTGCCGCCTCGCCCTCGCCTGGCGCGCGGTCCAAAGCCACGTCGGTGGCACCGCCGCGCACCAACTCTGTCAACTGCCGGTCCGTTCCAGCGTCCGGCCCCGTCGTTACTGCCTCTGCCACCGCCGCCGCTGGCGGCGCGAACAATACCGGGTCGGACTGGGGCCCCGCCTGGCCGCTCTCACTGCTGCTGCCGTCCTGCGGTCCTGACGGGCTGCCTGGCAGCGGGCGGAACATGTTGAGCAGCGGCTCCATGGGCAACGGCTTGGCAGGACACGCCACCGCGCCCTGCGACGCCAACAGCTCGCTACCGTACATCGACGGGACCATGCCTGCCGTCATGCCGCTAGCGAAAGCCGGCAGTGAACCGGACGCGTAGGCCGTGGTCGCGAGCGTCGTGCCACTGGGCGGCACCAGCGACGCGTCAGCGCCTGAGCCGCTGCCGCGCCATGAGCTGCCGGTCGCCCGGCCCGCAGCCACGGCGGCCGTCTGCGCTACGGCTTTTGGCGCCATACTGACGCGCATGCGCGGCGGTGAAGCCGTCATGAGCGACGTCTGGCGCAGCATGTGCTGGGCCGAGGGCGGCGTGCTGCTGGTGCTGCCGTGGCCGCTGCGGTCCGCATCTGAGAGGGCCACCCGAGAGGCGGACGCAACATGGCGGCTGCCGTGGCGGCTCTCATCGGTACCGTAGCCAGCGGCGAGGGTGTTGACGCCGCCAGGCACCGCCACCTCCAGGTCCTGAACGTCGAAGTGCGCCTCGTTGGGCAGCCATGCGTTGGGCTGGGCCGGCGACGGCACCACTTCATCCATGATGTCGGCAGGGTCCAGGCCCTCAAACATGCCGCCAGCGGGGGTCTCGGCCCCAACTCCAGAGCCGAAGGTGGCCATTAGCAGCTGCTGCTGCTGCAGCAGCTGCTTGGAGGCTACACCGCGCTGGCCAGTGGCGGACAGACGGTGGGAAGCCGTTGGCGGCGCGGCGGCGGCGCCGGCGTTCCGTGCCATGCCGTTGCCGGTGCCACTGCCTGAGCTGGCGTGCACGATGCTGTTGCTCTCGAGAGACGGTAATTCCACGTTGTCCAGCGGCGACGTAAAGTTGTGCGTGCGCACGTAGGACGCGGCCAGCCGCAGCAGGCACAGCCGGTCGAGCTGGTCGGCGACCATCACAGCTGTGAGGACCGCGGCCGTTATGCCACCCGCCTCGACCTCGGCGCCGGCGCCAACGCAGCCGTTGATGTTGGCGCGGAAGAGGAGCGACGGCGCGTCGAGCACCCCTTCCTTGTCAAGGTACCAAGCGGAGGCGAAGGCATCAGCCGACGCGGGTTGCTGCGGGCCGCCCACTGCCAGGGTCCACAGCGAGTCGAGGGCGACGACCGCGGAGTCCAGCGGCAGCGAGGTGGCCAGGTGGAGCAGGTTGGAACCGTCAGGCTGACCGGGCACTGCAGGCAAAAGATAAAGATACAGTGAGTAACAGTCATAATGAGAAAGTACCCACAGTAAGCACCATATGCTTGGCCAACTTCGTGTCATTAGTTCTGTTCCGCGGAACAGCCCCTGCCTGCGAACACTCTGACGGACTCACCCTGTCCACGCCAGTCCACCTCCGCGCCTCCGCGAACTGCCCACTCCGAGGCGATTCGGAGCACATCGGCGCCGCCGGACAGCAGCGCGCACGCGAGCAGGTTGAGGTCGTTGTAGGTGGCGGCGGGGAGCGCCGACAGCGGCTCACCCATTTCCACCAGCGCCGACCCGATGTATGCAAGTAGCTTGGGGTAGCCCCTGCACACGTGTGGTACAGCGAAAAGGTTAGCACCTGGCGCGCGGATGCCATAATCCGCAATGGCCCGACAAACACGCTACATAAGATGTCCACAGGTGCTGTAGATGTCCACAGGTGCAAGGTGATTGCATGCACACGTCCCGTACTGCACAGACGGAATTGCGTTCAGCACGTACCTGAGGGCACTGTACGCCAGCAGGCTGCGGCCCAGTCCAACAATACGACCGTGCGCGCCCCCAAAGATCTCCGCAAACCGCGGCCGAGGACCCTTGAACGCGCAGCTATTGGAACTGGAAAGGTGAAGTGGTCAGGGGAAAAGGGGGTCGATACGTGCCCGGCAAGCTCAACGAAGAAAGCAAAAAGGTGGGGTTGGCCACAGTTGACGTTGTCGTAACCACGTATCTAGTGTCGTTACTACGACATCCTACCTGGCCTCCGGCTCGTCCTCCGCCGAGTCCCCTTCCTCGTCCTCCATGCGAGACTCCGAGACCCGATCGTCGATGCCACCCTCCTCCTCCGCGGCCTCCACAACGGCGGCGCAGCGCTCGGCGTGGTCCACAAAAAGACCAAGGTTCACCACTAAGCGGCGTGCCTGCTCCCCCTGCTCGCCGCGGACCAGTGCCTCCGTCTCGGCAGCGACGGCTTCGTCCTCCAGCAGCAGCACCGGCTGCCAGCCTCCTAGCAGCACGCCAGCGCGCGGCTCAAGCACGAGGAGCCCCTGCGTTGTTGCGTTGTACGGCAGCTCAACCTCAACGTCATAAGCATCGTACGATTCCGATGTACGCTCTTCGCCGGAGCAGCTGCTGCCGTTGCCGGGACGGCCCCCCATAGCCGGGACAGGGGAGGTTGGAGGCGAGGAAACGGTCAGAGTCCTGCTGACTGGCGTCGTTGCGGCCAGCGCCGGCTGCGATGAATCCTGGGAGGCCTCCTGAGTGCCGACCACTTCGCTGGACACACGCTTGATGTTCACAGGCAGCGCCAGGCCGCCCATGCGCGCCAGCAGAGCGACCCCTGGGTCGGTCAGGTGGCGGCCATACACGCGCGTCCGTACGACGCCCTCCAAGTCTGCAAACATTGGTCGAGAGTGAAGGGCACTGTGAGTGAAATGCTACAGTCAGCAAACAGCAGATTGCACATGCATACGCATAATCACGCTAGCAGGACAGGGTTGAAACTTGAGGCGCGGTGCATACCTGACGAGTCGATATGCACAACTGGGCGATCAACCGCCGCGAGCTCCGGCTTGGCAACGCGCACGCCACCGCGCCGCATGCCCACGCAGCCCCAGCTCGCGTACTTGGGCGGTGCGCCGGGCCGCAGGCAGAGCGCCCGGTCCGCGAGCTGCAGGTACAGCTCCTTGGCCGCCAGCTCGGCGGGCAGCACAGACAGCAGCGCCGCAGCGGCGGCAGCTGCATCGCCAGAGCGCAGGATTGCAGCCACCAGGCCCTTCTCGTCGCTGGCATGGAGCGCGTCGAGCACCAGCTCGGTGCAGCCTACATGGTGACCACAGAGAACAAGCGAGGCTGACACGGAATTCACGGATAAACGGCTCAAAGCTGCCAGCTCTCAAGCATACAACAAGGCGCATACTCGGGCTGCGCGCGAAAATCGTTAGGGCATCTTACCCCCTTCCTCCGCGCCGCACCTGGCCTCAGGCAGCCCTGCACTACGTCGATTGGCGCCTGGCTGGCGAACAGCTGCATGCGCGAGCGGATGTCGTGCGGTAACTCGTCCGGCAGGCAGTTCATAATCTTGAGCGACATGCGCGTCAGCAACTCCAGAGATACGTAGCCGCTGCCCGAGGGACTAGCAGCCATGGCGCCGCCAATGGCCGGGCCGGCCGCCGCAGAGGCGGGGAAGGCGCCAAGCCCTGCACCGGGGCGAAAGGCGCCCCCCGCCGCCGCTGCGCGGGCCTCCGCCAGCGCCTGCAGCTGCGCCGTCGCGGACGGCCGCGAGGGGTACGCCATCCCCGCCACGCCAAGGCCGCCATCCAGGCCCGACAAGCTGCCCGCAGCGGCTCCAAGCATGCTGGCTCCCGTTCCAATCCCAGCACCGCCCAAGGCGCCAACCCCGAAGCCCTGCGGCTCCAGGCCCGCAGCGGCAAGCCCGCCCATGCCCGTTAGACCAGAGCGACCCAGGCCTGCCGGCTGTGCTCCTTGCAGATGCAGGCCGGCCGACAGCTGCGCCTGCGGCATCAGGCCCGGGAGGACCGCCTGGGCCATGGCTGTGGCCGGGACAGGAACAGAGGTATTGACTGCGGCCATAGCAGCCATCGCCATGTGCTCCGGCTCGGGTCCTGAGAGAGTCGCCAGCAGCTGGCGCCGGAGCAGCTGTTTCTCCGCAAGACAGCCCTGTAGGATCAGGAGGATAACGCATCGCAGTGCGCAAGAGCAGGGATTTTGGTATATTCGCAGTCAAATGGAGTCATGCGAAACGGCCAGCCCACACAGCAGCGCCTGGTACGTGAAGCGCCTAGGAAGCCGTGCGCATATTAGGCACATACGTCGGCATACAAGCTCACATTGAGCTCCGACGACAGATGGTGGGTCTTGGAGTCGGCATCCAGAAGGCGAGACAGCAGCATCCCGGCGGCCGGTGGTTGGGCGGGCACCTGCGCTTGCAGCTGTTGCAGTCGCTGCTGATGCAGAAGATGGTGCTGTTGCCGCTGGAGGAGGAGCAGCTGCTGATGCTGTTGTCGCTGCTGCGCAAGCAGCACTTGCTGCTGAAACAACAAGTCCTCCGACAGGCCGGCAGCGAGAGCTGCCTCCGTCTTCACGGGCAGTTGCTGCAGCCCGCCACCAGGCAACAGGCTATCCATACTGGCACCCAGCAGAGGCACTCCCATCTGGGCCGCAGACACTCCACCGGCCCCGACGACGCCCATCCGCAAGCCCGCAGGGTTGACGCCGGCCGCACCAGCGGAATGCCCCAATGCCGCCACAAGGCCGAGGCCAGGGTCCATGTGCTCCAAGTGCGCCGGAAGGCCCGGGCCTGCAGCGGCACATAGCAGCGCAGGCCCCTGCGGCGAGCCGGCCGCAGCTGAGCCGGCGCGCGACAGATCCGACGCGTCTGACCCTGCCATGGCGGCGGCCAGTGCACCGGCAGGCGCCCTGCCGAGGCAAGCGCTACCGGCCGCTGCCGCCACGCGGTCGTAGCCGCTGCCGCTGCCGAGGCTGCCATGGCCGCTGAAGTTGCTCTGGGCGTTCCGCGCCGGGGCACACGTCAGGCGCTGCTCCGGCCCGATGTCCCGCTGATCGGTCCCCTGCGTGTGCAGTAAGTCGATGAGGCTGCCCAGCAGGGCGTCGCTGTCAGTAAGCGTGTTGTCGTTCTCCAAAGACATACGCATGAGGCGGGAGGCGCTGTGCGGGTCGGCTGCAGCCGCCTGCCCGGTTGCGGCAGGCATGCCCGCAGCGGAGGTTGGGATGCGGCTGGGCACTTGCTGCTGATGAGAGGCCAGAAAAGAGGCCTGCGCCGGCACTGCGGCGCCGGTGTGGACTGAAGCATGCTGCGTTGCATCCGGCGAAGGGGCCGAGTCCTGGCCGTCCTGCGGCGCTGCTGTGGCCGCGGGCGAGGGCAGAGCCTCGCCGGCGTTAGCGTGAAGGGTCGACGACCGAGGCATCTGAGGCACCGCAGACAGGTGCTGCTGCTGCATGCTTTTGTTGACTGCCATTGGCTGCAGGCCTCCGGAGGCCCGTGCACGACCCCCATCGACCGGCCAGGCCAGCTGCTGCACCGCCTGCTGCTGCTGCTGCTGAAGAAGCAACTGCTGCTGCAACAAGGGGTGCAGAACAACTGGCTGCTCGGCGGAAGCGCCCGCCGAGCGCAGTTGCGACTGCTGCGGCGGCGTTTGCTCCGGTCCGCCAGCAGCTATGCGGCCGCAGACCTCCAGGCCCACATCCAACGTCGTCCACGGCGAGGCCGCCTCGGCTGCCCTCGCGTCGCCGGGGCCGGCCCTTTGCCCAAAGCTGTCCACAGGCTGTCCGGCGGCCGCACGGTCCGACAAGGTAGGCAGCATATCCTGCTGCACTACATTCAGTGGAGGCTGGGAGCAAGATGCCGGCGGCAGCGTTGGGCTGGGCATCGCTGCAGCAGCCATGGGCTGCTCGAAGAAACCCGCAGCGGCAGCAGCCGCTGCGATGCTGCCCGGCGGAGCATACTCAGCGCCTGAGAAAGGCAGGGCGCTCAAAGCGGAGCTATCGCAGTGGCCGGTGGTAGCGCCGCAAGGCAGCAGCTGGTGCTCCTGGCTCAGGCCCGACATCGCGCCTGCACTGCTGTTGGTCTTATTGGCTGGGACGCTGCGGCGCTGGCTCTGACCGAGAAGCCCCGTGTTGGCCGCGCTGAGCGGGCTTTCGGCAGCGAGTGTGGGAGCGCTATCGCCGGGCACTGGCCCCGACTGTAGCGCAGGCGGCATCCACGGAATCGCAGAGCTCTGCACGCCCGGCTGCCAGCGCAGTGCGTCTGACACGCCCAGGCTGGCCCGCGGATGCTCGCGTGAGCCGCTGTCGCTGCCACCCGACTCGGGCATAAGGTCGCCCTCAGTGATGACCGCTGTGGGGGGTGCCGCCATGAATAACAGGCTACCGTTGCCCCTGGCAATGGTCCCGCCACGGGCGGTGCCGCCGCCACCTGCCAGGTGACGCGATTTGCGACTGTCGGCCCAGGAAGCCTCGCCGCTGCCGCAGCTATCTGCAGGACGCTTGAAGCGCCCAGGGGCCATGGTGGCGGGCGGTGCGGGCTGCTCGCCAGAATGGTCAGCATCAAGGCAGTTGCCCGTTGCCGCAATCACCGCTGTCGCGGCGGCGTTAAGCTTGCGAGACCGTCGAATTCGCTTGTTGACGCGAATGCGGTCGAGCTGCATCCGGCAGGTCCTGTGGTCAACGCAAGAAAGACTTGGGCGCGCAAGCAGGCCGTACAATTTCTACCAAACGGAGATCTTGGGATATCACCTGCACTACGCTACCGTGGCTTATATGCGTGGTCTACGTGGGCTCTGTTCGCGCGTCCTACCTCTTGCTGCCTTCGAACGCCGATACGTGGTGGAATTTTGAGCATTGCTGGCAGAGGCGGGAGGGCACGCCCCCGATCATTAGCACTGGAGACTTGCTGTGCTCCTCGCAGACGCGGTGGCGCAGAAAGTAGCCCTTCATGCCCTCCAGGTTCAGCCCACACCCAACGACCTGAGAGAGGGGAGCGTAGGCGGAATGATAACACCTTTGACAGGGACAAAGCAGGAACAAGTCTCCGCCTGGTGCCTGGCGCCTCCCAGCCGGGGGGGGGGAGTCTACTCGTCACCAACGCACAGAGGAGTGCAACGTACTTTTTTTCGCACACACATCACTTGCGCCTCTTGTGCAGTTCACCCTCTCCAAGTTACTTCGCCATCCACATACCTGGCATACCATCAGCTTACTCCCCGCCGGCTGCGGCAGGTATATCGGTGCCGTCGCCAGGGTGGCCGGGTCAAGTCCGACATCGGCATCGGTGCCTTCAAGGTCCATGCCCGTTTCAAGGGGCACTCCAGCACAGTCTTGCCGCTGGCTAGGGTAAGCCAGCGTCTGGCGCGGCGCCGCGCCGTCAACTGCATCCCCAGGGAACAGAGGGGCAGAGCACGTGAGATGCAGATCGCAACATCGTTGGCGGTAGGTTCACCAGGCTGTAGGACGTAATACCCAGACACGCACTTCAGGACAATCGGCATCCCTTGCGTCCATCTCACTATAATCTCCGATGCGTTCGGGCGCACCTAGCTTGCGAGTTGCCTTCAAGCCGAAGGCGTCCCAGTTGTAGCCACTGAGTGTCCACGCAGCCTCAGAGCTTCGCGGGTCTAGATCAATATCCCATAATTCGATGTCGCCTTCGCAGGCCATTAGCAATCAAAGTCCAACCTGCAGGAATGTGGGAGAGGCCGGAAACATTCAGCACTTTCCCCGCCTGCTGGCCAAGCTGGTGTCCGTTGCACGTCGTCGAGAAACATGCCTGGTAATCATTGCAGAGAGGCACGAGCTCACCGTCGCAGCTGCTTCCTCGCTGTGGGCCCTCCAGCCCAGCGCTCTTGCTTGGCCCAGCTCAAACAATTACTGGGCGCGCCCGAAGAGGCGCCCCAGTCTGCTATGCTATTGCTGAACAGGAAATAAGACCGATACCGCGGGCACAACAAACAAGTCTTGCTGCAGGACCCGGGTTCCTGCGTGCGCGTCCCTTGCACGAGGTCGTCGACTCGCAGCAGCCAAAGCTCAGGACCCAAACGTCCCAGGGTACAGGTAGAAAAGGGAACCAGGCCTCGTGAGGTGAGGTCGAGTGGATTCCTGCAAGTAGGGTTGCAGTATCTAAACAGTTCCCGTCAAACCAGCTGAGTGAAACGAACTTTTAAGGCACAACGTGCGTCGCCAGCTCACATGAACCTGTTGCCCGTTTGCAAACCCCATGTGACATCCCGGCGTACTGTCCTTTTCCGGTCGCCCTTTACGAGTCCAGTGCACTTAAAAGTCGGTTTCTCATATTTACTGGTGTTGGTGTACTGCAACAGTCCATGAGCTGCTTCACGAGGAGGGTTGGGTACAATTTGGAGCCTCTGCACGCACTTTCGCGTTATACGCATCAAGAATGCAAACATACCGGATATAAGCGCCACCCAGCGCCGTCAAGCAGCTCAAGCAAGGCCGGCCGATCGCGGAAGTGCTCACAGGTTTCAGCGTGGAGCGCGGTATGCATGTCGCATAGTCTTGATTTGGCATGGTATTGACAGATGCAGTTGATGCAACAACACCAGGGCATGGCAAAAGACGAGGGTCCATGGGTCGTAGGCGCCAACCCATACTTGTGGCAGAGGCCCTGGCCACAATGATGGACAAGTGCAGTACATTGTGCACGGACAAAAAATCACGTGCACACCCGAAGATGCGACGTTTCCAGTAGGGCGCAGGGTAACATGGCGGGCGAAGGAGACCGTGCACGGGACCCAACACCGGGGCTCTGGATTCCAGGTCGGTTGGCGGTGGCACCGAAGAGATGAACGTGGTGGACCAATGGGGCGCTCTCCGAACTGCGAGCCGGTGTGGGTTACGCCTAGTGGTAAATGGCCGGGATGCCTTCTGCACGCCCAGGCGAGGATGCATCTGTTTTGTTTGTTGAAAACGAAAACGCATACGACAAGCGTAAGCGCGAAAATGATGGTGTCGTTGTAGGACCCAGCGCCAGAGGCAGTCGAAGGGGTGACGTCCCTGCATGTTAAGTCGGCGGCGACCACCACCGTAGCACGCCGTAGCCCCCGATGCGGCCCATAATTCTCTCTGGGGTGACCCTATGCAATGCCGTGTTGGGATGCGCCTAGTCTAGTCTGTTTTGTTTGTGTGCTGTGAACTCTAGACAGCCCTTTAGATAGACCGTTTCAGGAGCCGCGGCCGATACAAAGGCGTCTAGGCGTGTATGGGCCCCCTGATTGGGTTAAGCACTCGGCCACTGTTTCATTGCTTGGTTTGTCTGCTGGTGCTGCCTTGCTG
>LSYV01000003.1:2436932-2492403 GCA_001584585.1 Gonium pectorale
CGCAATCACATGCGATACACCTGAAAAGCGTATGACCGTGTTGTAAGCGTAGTGTACCCATCCACAACGACTTTGAAAGGTGCGGTCAGCTGCTCTCCGGATGTATGATGCTATTGTATGTATCCGCCCGGACACCTCAAGAAAAGCGGCCGTTGCAAGCGCATACGGGCACACCAGCCCGGCTGTGTGCGGAGGACGAGCCAGGAGCGCAACCTGCTGCCTGGAGGGAGTGACGCCGAACATGTCTACCCTGACCCCTGACAGTCACCCGCTACGGGTGTTGGAGCCCAGGGCCCGTCTGCAGCATGGGCTGATCAGGCGCGCGGCCGCCGAGACGGTTGCGCGACGTGCAATATGGATTGGCCTTTAACGACAGTTGCAGATACTAGATATACATGTCGACGTGATGCAGTCGATCAGTCGGCCAAGCCCGAGGCCGCCTCGGCGCCGGAGCGCGTTCCCACCTGAAACGCGTACTATATGTGTACGCGGTTACACATTGCTACACAAACAGCGATAGCCTAGCGCCCAAGGACAGATGAAATAGATCAAGGCAATCTGTATTAAATGCTCACAACCAACAAGCAGATACATTTCAACGTTTAAGAATCAGCTCCGCATCGTCTTATGAAGTAGACAGAGCCACCTCTTCACTCTGTGCGACTTGTATATCTGCTTTTTTGGCTGATAAAACTCCCGGGAGTCTCAAACACTTGGCCCCGAAGCCACCGAAACCACACGCTTTGCCGAAACACACGCTGGCATACGACAGGCGGCATGTTGCCACGAGACCCCACTCTTACCGATAGAGTTCCAAAACCGAACTCAACGCATGACCACCGGGGCCCAGCAATACCCGCACCACAGCACACCTACTGTTACTGCACAACCCAAACCGCGACTATGCAGCCCACGAAAGCGTTGGGACTGGCCCCTTACAAGCACCCCAATACAAACAGGTACCGCGTTGACGAGGCAGCCTTGGCGCATCACACGTATAAGCCATCAAAGGAAGCCGAACACAAACGACACCTGACAACATCGACGATGCCTGCGTCTGACGCCGGACATCGTGAGCAGGTGAACAGAATGGCGTTCTTCGCCAGTTCCCATCTGATGCACAATGAAATGGCGGGGTCGGACCCTACCGGTGAACACAGCAGGGCAGACTCCGCTGTTTCGGCGCGGGCTCCTCCCCCAAGGCTTCGGTCTGCTGACAAAGCCTACTAAAACACACTAGTAGGCGAAGGCTGCGCCAGGCGAAGGCACTTTCCAGCCCAATAGACCGGATGGATGCCCTCCAGCTGGAAGCCAGCAAAAATAAAGCGATGCGACAACTGTTACCGGCTGTCATACGTCTAGGTATGATAACGGGTATGCGCCCTCTCTGTCTAAACACAACATACCGTGAGATTGGCAAGTCGATAGTATGATCCCCAAAGTAGGCACCGCATAGGGGCCAGCAGTGGGCAGTACATCCCGATGTGAACCGAACTGGGGGGAGGGGATGGCTAAGGCATGGAGTGCACTTGGCCAGCAGAAGTAGCAGAGTGCTAGAAACAGTACTCTATTGTGGCAATAGGCCATACTACGTGGTCCGTCCCATGTGACCATGTAAAACGCAAGCATTGGGGACACCTTGCCACGCCCTCCGCTGCGCCGACGGCTGGATGCGCAGGACGGGGGGAGTACAAAGCCAGCGAACCTAAATGCACAGGGTGGCATGCTGGCGCGCTGGGCGGTCATCATTCATAGGGGTCATGCCAGCCACCTCCCCCGGGCCCGACGCCTGTCCCGTCCCCCATGCCCTCCTCCTGGTCCCGGATGATGACGTGCTCACGCGCATACTTGCCAACGCGCTCCTCCAGCGGCTCCTCGTCGTAATTGTATCTGCGCGACAGGGAGAGGACGCGCGCATGGCGTATCACCGCGTCACAGGTAGGGACTGGACAAGGTTCCAGCGGCTTACCCGAGTACGGCAGGGGCACTGTCACAGGAACTGGCGTGCCAGCATGTACGACTATGGTACCCCAAACACTCTCCGAACAGCTCACCTGGGCACTCGGAAGTCTGGCGGCACCTCCTGCATCTGCACCCCCGGCGCGTGCTGCAGGTGGCGCAGGTACTCGAGCACCTCCCGTCGGATGCGCTCAATGTCAGCCTTGGTGTTACTGTCATCCATAACCTGGACGGAAAGCAGGGCGAGATTGAAGCCACAAATGGAAAATTCTTTCCTTCCCGCAAGCGAACGCTGTGCGACTGTTGCAAATCAAACATAGCGCGTTGCTCAGCGTCTGGATGAACGTTCCCAACCATCCTTCGGTACGCCGGCCATGCACCTTGTGGGCGGACACGTTGAGTGAAAAGTCCGGCGCGAAGTACTCGTGATAGTCTGAGCGCGGCAGTTGCTCCGGCACCTGAGCACACATCAATAGCAGCGGCAGAGCAGGGAATCTAGGCATTGGCGCAGATATAGCGCGTGCAAGGCATGCTCCTGGGCAAGTCATGGGTTGGCAAGAAGGGTGCATGGATTGGGCGGGCAGGGCGACCCGAAGAGCACCCCTTGGTGCCCAAACACACCTGGGTATCCGTCAGGATTGCGGTCTCGTACGTCCAGCAACGCGCCACGTTGTGCTTGGTGTAGCCGCCACCCCCAGTGATAAGCAGCGGCACCCCAAATTCCTTCATAAACCGGATGGCCTCGCCGTGGCCCCGCAGAGACATGTTGAAGCACCCTAGCCGGTCGTGCGCCAGCGAGTCGGCGCCTGTGAGCATTAACCCCAGGTCCGGTTGACAAACGCAGCTTTGAGAGTCGGAGGCTACCGCCGCCTGGAGCGAAAGCACGCACCCAGAACGAGGGACGCACATACTTCGCTCCTAATGGGGCCCCAAACAACGGGGATGAGCACGCATGCGAAACGGCCGACCTCCTAACGGTACAAACTAATCTTTGCGCCGGACGAACCTGCAAGGAGCACATTACGGTTGTCCAATCAGTACGCAAGGAGCACTCACCACACTGCATGACGATGGCGCCCGGCTGGAAGACTTCCATGACTCGGCGCATGATGGGTTTGAACAGCGCGTGGAAGGTGTCGTCGCTGGTACCGTCCTGGAGGCGCAACACGGCGGAGGGTAGAAAGGGAGCTGATGAGGGACAGCATTGCAAGAGTTCTCTCGTGCTCCTGCGAGCGTGTGGATCAAGAGGATCCGCACAGAATCACACGCATCGTGCACTGGGGTTGATTTGTATGCATCAGCAACTACGAGCAACTTCAAGGAGAGCGTCTCACCTTGAGTGGAACGTTAAGGGTGTAATACTTGCCGTTCAGCTCGCCGGTGTCCGTTAGGTCGCCAGTTCCTGGGAAGAAGTAGTCGCCGTACTTGTGGAAAGAGACAGTCATTACCCTACCGCACACGGGCAGGGTAGAACCACAGGCTCGGGTCGTGTGTAGGGCCCAGATCATCGACGTGACCAAGCGACCTTTTGCTGGAAATACAACGAAGCACCAGGGCGTGAACTTCAACCCACCGCTTGCCCGGTGCCCATGGCATGCACCGCCCTAATTCCCTTCTTCAATCACACAGGTGCCACGACATCAACACAAAGCCCCGTATGCCGCGTGCCCTAACCTTCCTAATAAGTCAAGCACAGGGAAGTTGTTGATACCTCAACCTGGTTTGCTGTGAGCTGCCTAGGCAGTGGCTGTGGAGCGTGCAACTGCGTGCTGAACTCGGTCCCTGACGGTCTTACCGGTCCGTAAGATAGAAGGCCTCCTCCACGCCGTCCCCGTGGTGCACGTCGATATCGAGGTACAGCACCCGCGCGTGGTATTTCAGCAGCTCCAGGATGGCAAGCACTAGGTCGTTGATGTAGCAGAAGCCCGACGCCTCGCCCTTCTTGGCGTGGTGCAGGCCCCCAGACCAGTTGATTGCGATGTCGCACAGCCCATGATTGAGCTTGACGGCACCCTCGATCGAGGCCCCCGCGTACAGCTGGCAGAACCTGAACAGTACGGCACACACCACCTGTATGAGCACGGCCCCAACCTCCGCCGCACCGCCCGCTGGTGTGATGGGGCACACGGGTGAGCCCGGCTTACTTGAACATGTTGTCGAACACGGGGCAGTCGTCGTTGAAATTGTACTGGCGCAGCTGGTTCGCATACTTCGCGGCGCTGTCCGGCGTAACCTTTGACAGGAATTCAATGTAGTCCTCGCTGTGGAACTGCGCCAGCTCGGCGGGGTGCGCCTTGCGGGGACGCTGCACAACGTGCCCATGACACTTGAGTCCATGCGCACAAACCGAATCAGGATCCTTACAGCACTTACAAACACGTCCATCTTCTTATGCAAGCCGTAACCCAGCACCAGGTGGTGGGTCATGGCCAGGCGATGCGGCTTCATTGGGTGGTTCTGCCCGAAGTAAAACTCCTGGAACTCGCCTGCATGTATGCACCCTGATAAATGCTAGAACTCTTGACCTGCACGTCCAGCTGCACTTACTGTCATAGAAATAAGCGACCTTGTTCTTCCGGGACATTTTTGTCAAGCTGTTAGGCCCTATATAGTCTTGAGCAAATTGTAGCGCAAGTGATCAAGCGCTGAACCTTGTTTGCTCCGCAACCACGCCGCGCCGGAACCACAACGTCCGCCCCCCCCCCCTGGCGGGCAAGAACCTGGGAACCCAGAACCCGGGTGAAACCATTGTGCGAAAAGGAATGATAGGTCTTGGGACACGTTGTGTCTCGTACCCGCATCGGGCCGGCAGCACACTGTCGCTCCCCTACGAATTCATGCAAATGGTTACCGCGCCGCACAGCCAAGCCTCGGTCCCAACCTTAGCGGCATCATCATCCCAGGGCTCCCCGCCTCACCCACGGTCCCCTCTCCTCTGTACCCAAGGTCCCCGAGTTGGTGCGTATGTGTGTAGTTCTCCCTTTAAGCCGTGTGGCATGCTTCGAGCATCGGCCCGCATTATTTTGCCTTTCGTAACTGCATATCTCTATGACACGCGTGTGCGCTATTGCCGTGTGGTAATCATGCTGAGCAGCTGGGCCCCTATCAAAGCGCTCGCCTTCTCCCTTTCGCACCCCAAGCAGACGCTGTTGGGCCTTGCGTACTGGCTGGCACAGAATTGTCCAGCTGAACGAAACAGCCGAGTGCTCCTACCGTATGCCTTGGTACAGGGCCCAAATGTTGCAAACGCTGACCCGTCAGCTGTTACATGCATGAAAGACGTCAGCCAAGAGACTCCCCAGCTTGTGCTCATCACAAGGCAACAGTACAAGGCAACACCAAAGGCATTGAAGCTGTGACGGGGATAGATGCTGCCGGTGGTCATGCGGAAACTAATGCAAGCCCCCACGAAAACAAGCTTGCTGCGCCGCAAGCCCCCACACGGCTAACGCCAGGCGAACCGCTCAACAGATCACTGTTGTCCTGACCCGTCAGCAGCTCGGAATCGTCCAAGCCCCTTAGTCCTCCTGCACCACCACCGAAACCTGCCTCTCACTGCCGTCGGCCTTCTCCGCCCTTTCCCGCTCCTCAACACCCAGGCCGTCGCCACCCGCATCCCCTGGAGAACGAGCGGGGGACGGTAGCACCACATCGCCCTGGACGACTGCCTGCTGGCCATCGGGTGCATCAGCCGCAGCCTCTGCCTGCACGCTGTTCCCAGCGCCCGTGTCAGCGTTATCCGCTGCCGTTTCCGCGTCACGCTCTGGGTCATCACGCTTCCTGCGCTTCTCCTTCTTTTCTTTTTTGTGCTTCGACTTCTTGTCGCGCTCCTCCACTTTCTTGCCACCTGCATTCTTGTCACGGCGCTCGCGGCTCCGGCTCCGGCTGGCGCTGTGGCTGCGGTCCTGCGGCGGCACAGCCTTGCGGCCCTGGCGACTCCTGCTGCGGCTGCGATTCCGCCCGTGGCTCCGGCTCCGGCTAGCCTTGCGTGCGCCCCGGTCGCTCTCCTTGGTACGCCGGTCGCGGCTCCTAGACCTGCATAGCGCGTTTCCAAAGACAGATGTGGGTAGAGCTCAACAGCCGTACTGGAAATTTTCTTGTCCCCATGAGGCAAGAACTGAGAAACGACGCTGCCGCTCGGGGGCAGCTCGTGGATTGCCTCACCACTTGACGCACGAAAGGAAAGAACCCGGCCTCACCCATACCTGCTGCGGCTCCGCCCGCCACGCCGCTTCTCCCGGCTGTCGCCCCTCCTCCGGTCGCGCTCCCGCTCGCGCCGCATCCGCTGTGGACCAGGTAAGCCATGAAATATTCAAGCATCCTGGTGGGCTTCAACGCCAGGACAAGCCCCACCCTGTGACCATGTACTCAATTGATATCAAAGAAGTTATGATACGCAATCTTGAGCAAAGCCTGGTTTCAAGGTACTCCAGGAGGTTGACGCTGAAGTTCCCACTTCCCCGCAAAACCTCCTTCCGAGGCCAGTCATACCTCGCGCTCCCGCTCCCGCTCTCGTTCCCGCTCCCGTTCTCGTTCCCGCTCTCGCTCTCGCTCCCGCTGCCGTTGCCGCTCGCGACTGCGCTCCCGGCTGCGCGAGCTGCGCCTCCGGCGGTCGCGGGACCGCGACCTGTCATCCCTGTAGGCCGCCCGCCCATGGAGCAGCCTTTTAATGTGTTCAAGGGCGGGATGACGTCTTCCTAACATGCCTAGTTGGCCCCGTCAGCTGGCAGTGCAGATGCAAGTCAGGGCACCAGAGCCGCGCACGCTCCAACCAGGTTCACCTCCGAACTGTCGAAGACTGCAATGTAGCTGTAAATACAATTTAGAACATCAGGCATCCTGACCCTGGCCCCAGCGGACCTGCGATCTCGGCGGTCTCGCGACCTGGACCGTGAGCGAGAGCGTGGCCGCCGCCCGCGCGAGCGGCTCCGACTCCTGCTGCGGCTCCGACCACCTAGCCGCCTCGCCAACCGCGCGGCCGCCTCCTCCGCCTCCTTGGTGGGGTCCACGGATCCCACACCATACTTGGCCATTGCACGCAGCTGAGCCACCTGCCGGGAAGAGTACGCCATGATAGCTCACGATGCATGCAGACACATTGGTTCGGCTTCCCCGAAATCTCAGTAATCTCCATACCGGTGGTAGCAACAACAGCATGCGCAAACCATGACGGGACCACCCATGACAAGCCCGCATTCTGACAAGGCCCGCCCTTGCGCGCCTGAGCTGCCAGCGCCGCCCCGCTCTTCATGGTCTGTTGCATCTGCTGGATCTGCTGCAGCTTGAGGGCCATGAGCGGGTTGGTGGCCATGGCCTCCTGCGCCACCGACAGGAATTGCACGCTGAGCGCCTTGTCGCCCAGCTGGTGCCCGTGGAGCGCCAGGGCGGCCTGCAGGGCCACCGCCATCGTGGTCAAGCCGCTGATGATGGAAAGGCAATGGTCTACGAAGCTTGAAGACACAAGTGACGAATGCGAGCATCGCGTAGCATGCGCGGGTTAGCGTGGGGATCATGCACGCAAATCCTGCTACACAACTGCTGCCGTGCGGCCCACCCACCTGCGCGTCATGCAGGGCAGTCATCTCAATCATGGCCATATCCGTCCCAAGCATCTGCAGGTGCTGTACTGATCCAAGCACAGCAAAGAGCTGCTTCAGTTGGTCGGGCGTGACCTTCGTAGTGATGTTGGACACCAACAGCGTGCGCGCCTGCGGGTCCACCACCGGCGTCATGCCCGCTAGGCCGGGGAAGGCCGCTGCCATGAGCGGGTTGGTGGCGCTCAGAGCGCCGGTAAAGCCTGCCGCTCCGTGGGCGCCGGACAGGAGCCCCGCTGCCGCGAGCGTCGCCTGGGTGGAAAGAGACGCAGCGACCGAGGCCGCGATTGCGGGATTTATGCCGCCGGCCTGGGCGTTAGGTACACTTGTGAGCCCTGCTAGTCCCGAGCCCAGGGTAGGCAGCGACGCCGCCAGCCCTGGCAGAGCAACCCCGCCCGTCAGGCCTGCCATAGCCTGAGGGAGAGCAGGTGCGGTGGCCGACGGAACGCCAGCAAGCCCCGCTGTTGCCAGGGCCGCGGTGCCTGCAGCGATGGCCGATGATACCGCCGATGTGCCCGTGGGTGTTGAGCCAGGGGCAGCTGGTTGGGCCGGCGCGGTGGACGGGTCGGCGGGCGGCCCAAAGAAAACGGGGAATGGCGAGCCCTCAAGGGGTCGCCCGTTAATCTCCACCGACACGTTGTAGGTGCCCTTGGAGGGGGCGGTGTAGGTGGCGACGTACATGCCGTTGTCCTTATCCTCCACCTGCACGTCAATGTAGGTTGAGGCTGCGCCGCTGCTGGCCGGCACAACCTTGACGACGACGTCGTCCCCGCCCTCCTTGCACCGCTTGCCGTCCTCATCTTTACATGTAATGATGACGTTGACGGGCGCGCCGGAAGCCCCTCCAGCAAAGCCAGGCCCAGACACCGTGCAGGCCCTGGGATCGGGTGGGCCAGGCGACTCGGAGCGGTCACTCTCCGCATCACTGTCGGCGTCTTCGGACTTGGCCTCCTTCTTCTGCTGTTGGCCCACTTTCTGCTCGTCACGCTTGCGCTTAGCCTCCCTGTCCTTCTCGATCTCCGCCAGCAGCGCAGTAACAAGGCTTCCTGCCGAGGGAACAATAGCCGACGCCATGTTACGTAGTTCTGCTACGTAAGGGGTGGGGGGTTGGGCGGGATTCGGCCTGCGATAGCCAGCATGAGAAGTGAAACGAGGCGTTAGCCGCTTACTTTTTACATCAATCATAATAGCAAATGTACCTGGATGTTCCAGTCGTTGTCCTGATGCCAGCTCAGCCCGCCTGAGCCGCCCGCGGCCGATCCGCTGACCCCGCAATACGCCTCACACGCGTTCTGCAGGGGTGGAGGGTGGTTGGGACGAGGTCTGGGTAGGCGGTCGACCCGCCTGGGCGCGACCGGCCGAGCGCGGTCTAGGCCCGCTTTCCCGCCCGCCAGGCGCTATACAAGTGCATAGGTCCAAGCTCAAATACAGTGAGATATGCCACCCTCGAGCTGGGAAAGCTCTTTTCCTTGCAAAGAACGGTTATGGCAAGAAAGACCGCCATTCACTGTCGTGCTGTACACAGCGTACGGCGAAGCGGATACTGGCATATCGCTACCCTCGTATCTCCCCCCTTGCTTATCCTTCCACCTCCCTTCGGTCAGCCATGGGACTGCCCTTGATATGAGTATGGCATGTGTTCTGAACGTGTTGCGAACACGCCTCTGCTGCTGGAGGTGACAGACGCGCAGCGGGGACATGCCAAGCGTGACGGCTGAAGCTGGGCTTTACTGTATCACCCGCCTCTCTCTACCCCTGCCTGCAGCCCCTCCCACTGCCGTCCCCTGGTTCTGCCCCGGCTGCTCGCCGGACCGCCTGCAGCTGCGGCCTGCGGGCAAAGGCGGTCACTCACATCGCCACCGCCCCCACCACCTCCACCAGACGCCGCACAACACCACCCAGCCCTCTCCCCGCCACCGAGCACGTCAACCCCGGACTCGGCCCCACCGCCGCGAGCCCAACCCCAGCTACTACGATCGCCGCCACCCCTGACGACGTGGCCGTACACTTCACGCGGGTAAATGGCCGGCTCTAGCCAGCCTCGGGGACTTGCCTACGACACACCTCCCAGGCACGCGTACTATGCGGGCACAATAAAGATGCACAAGCCTGCGCGCCTGCCATGCGCTCCCTGGCCTGCTCCCACGCATGCCCTGCGTCGGATGTCAGAGATGTCGTCAGCTCGTCACCGCTGCCCTCTATGCCCTGTCCACGGACTCCTGCCGACGCTGCCTTACGCACCGGGCCCTGGTCATGAGCACCGTGAAGTGCTTCAACGCCACCTGGCAGCGCCGTGGGAGGCGCACCACCGGTGGGTCAGCGGCCTGGAGGAGGAGTTCGTCCGGCAGGGCGACAAGGAGAAGTCCATGCACATGATGGTCTCGCCGCTCATGGACCGCTGTAAGGACGGCATCACAAAGTCGCAGGTGCGGGAGGGTGCGGGCTGCGGCTGGGCCTGCTAGGGCGGAAGCCGGATACTTGTCTGGGCATGGCCAGAGCGCCTGGTTGACGTCCATGACTGTTTGTCGCAATGTTATAGACCACGCCCAATGAGCGGCGTGGTGCAAGCAGGGAGCCTGGATGCGTGCGTGCGTGCGTGTGCCAGCATCGCTGTCGTGAGCTCGTTCCATCGCTTCATTCAAGCGAAAGTTTAAGGCACCCACGTGTGACTGCGCGTTGCCATGTTTCTGCTGAATTCCGGGTGAACCGCGCGCTCGTCGGCACCTGGGAAACAGTCTCTGATATGCATCTCCGTATGCGCGCGATGGGCATGGGAGCACAACGGCAAGTAGCCCATCCCGGTCGCCGCGTTGGGCTCCATGGGTGCTTACGATTTCACCCGGCTTTGTACCAACATCCCGCTTGATGGCGCCCTCTGCCGGACTATTGACAAGCTAACCCGCGCCTGCCTGGACCGGCTGGACGGCTTCGCGGGCATTGAGGTCCTGACTACCCTCCCAGCCCGCCAGCGCCCCAATGCATGGCCTGTCCCACGCGACGTTATGATAGCGTTCGGCTACATCAACCGGTTTCCTGATGACCTGCCATCCCTCAGCCATGCGCACCTGCCTAACCGGATGCGAGGCGACCAGCAGCATTGTGGCCTCCACGGGCTGTACCCTGCCTGCCTTCAGGTCGACCCTCAACAGCATTCCCATGCGGCAAAACCCCGACGCTTTGCCGTTCCTGGACATCCTCCTGGTGATGCGCTCGGCACCTGATGGCACCGCCCGCATGTCAGGAGATAATAGGTTCCTTGATGTAGTAGGTTCCGTGGGTTCCGATAGCACTTGGGTTGCCCTGGGTTTGGCACGCCGTGTCAGTTGGTAGTGCCATGGCATCTGCCTGCTACTGAGTTACTGTTGGTATATCATGGAGACGTGTGCTTATGTCTTGGTGTTAGCTGCGCCATTGCCTTATCCAGTGCCGTGCTGAAGCCCTATGATTGGCGCAGGGTTGTAGGCCGCGGACCTGCGTGGTGCCGCAGGTCCGGGGGCTGTCAGAGTGCTGGCTGCTCGACCATCTAGGTATTGCCTGAGTAGATTCGGTACGCTGTGGAGTAGCGTCATACCGTCGAGTGGTCTGCCCATCCGGTGTCGCTGTCAGCTATCGTAAGGCTCCAGAGCCCGCGCACAGGTCGTGATCGCTCGCCTCGTGGTCATCTCTGGTCGTTCCGAGTGTCGGCAGCTAACGTTGCAGCTCATCAGTGGTGTTGGCCGCCCCTGGTTCATCGGATCCTGGCCCATTGCAGTCGTCCTACCAGCTTGTAATACGAGATCGTGGTGTCCCTACCTCAGGTTCCTAGTATCGTACTACTTGGCTCTGCTGTTGGTTGGTATCTAGTCGCTTTCCCCCCTTTCTTTTCCCCCGGACCTGTGAGGCGCCAACCCGGATCAGCCGTGTCACATCACGTAGTATAGTACCGGCCAGTATAGTACGACACGCAGCCTAATTCGGCTTTACGACAAACGTGAACAGCTCGTTTTGAAGGCCCTACGCCTGACTCGGTTGCTTGCACTGGACAGCAACGGCTTGCCGGCCAGTTTCACAGCTACTGCGTGTCATCAACGACCTGGATAACTTCGCATTCGAGATGGCCCATGTCATCCAGGCCCTCCATAACAGAGGCTATGCTCGGCGTAACCTGTTTCGTACGTACGGGCGGCTTCTTCAGTTCATGCCACATGCGTCCTGCTGTGCTTGCCGTTCCGCAGCTCTTGGCGACCTCTGGGGCTCACTCGGGACTGCCTACGGAACCCAGCGGCCTACGAGCCCTCATAACGTCATAGTGCCCGCCCTCAGCCCCTCCACTGCGTTTCTGGTGTCGGCATGTCGCCGCCCTTGCGACCTCCCCATCCCCAAGCCCCGAGTGCAGCCTACCCAGCCAACCCGCCGCCCCAACTCCGGCCTGCCATGGATCTCGGTGCGTCGCCCGCCCTGTCGTCAATCCCCTGGCCCTCCCTCGTCGCGGCCCCCAGGTCATCGGTACGACTGTGCCCCACCGTGGCACGGAAACGATTGCACCGGACAGGTCCACGCTGCCCACTATGCCACTCGCTGCTCCGCCAGCCACGGCTTGTCTTAAGTGTGTGCATTGCTTGTATCTGTGCCCGCACTTGTTGCCATGGTTTCGCACTGCTTGCCTTGTAAGCTTCTTGTAATGCCTGTGCCCCTGCAGGCGGCAAGGATCTGCCCTGCAGACCGCGGCTTGCACTTCGTGTCCTCACAGCGCCAAGTTGGTGTCTGTGTCACGTTGCGCTCTTTGTGTTTCGTGTTCTGGGACTCACGGCTAAGACAACGGGTGTTTCACCCACTCTGCTATGGCGGGTCGGGAGCCAATCGGCTCGTGTGGCCTGCAGTCCCTCCGGGGAGCCTGTAATCTGTATTTGTAATCAGGGCCCTTGGCCCCGTGGCGGTTCCCGTCCAACCTCCCCTTTCCCCCTCACCGCGGTTCCTCGTAGAAATCAGTGCCGTACCCTCTTGCCTCCCCCGGTTTTCACCGCCGTGCAGCTTGCCATCTACCCATGGCCACACCGGCTTTGACGGGTACCTGTAACATCTGTAGCTTGCCACTTCTGCATTCGCTACCGGTTCTTCGGCGCGCAGCTACTGGGGAGAAAGCGCTTTGGTCTGCCGCCATGTCTACATGCCCCTGACCGCTGCTGCCTGCAACAATGGTCCCGTACTCCGTTCCTTCGTTTGTCCTTACTCCCAGCTCTGCATACGGCTGGTTGGTCGGGCTGGGCGCACAAGGGTCTGGTACCTACGCGTGGCAGTGATGACGACACCGCCCGCCCGACAACTTACAAGCCACCAGGTGAAGCCCGACAATTGGGTTAAGCCGGTCCTTGGGGGACGGGAGGGATGTCCCTTCACCTGCCTTGCCTTGTACCAGCCCACCCTACTGGAAAACGTGGCGCCTTCGGGTGTGTATCGCCGTATAGGCGGGCTCCCTTTTCTCTTCAGAGTCACAAATGCTCCCTTTACTTGGCAACATGCAAAGTTGCCTTGCGATGCTTCGGGTCTGCTGGCAGATTTTGAACGCCTGTCCGTTGTGCGTGGCCCGGGTGGTCCGCACCTGCAAGCACCAACGGCGCCCCTCTCGTCACTCGTCTTGTGGCTGAAGTAGTTGCTTGCCATGCAAGCAACAAACGAACACAAACTAGACTGGTGGCATGGAATTCATTGATGCTCTTACGCGGGGAAAGTTAGGTGCGATACAAGTCAGTCGCACATTCATGCCGTGCGGGAGCTGCTAAAACACAGAAGGGGACACAAGGCAGCAAAAGCCTAGGATACGGTTTGCGACGCCGTTGTCCAGTCATGAGCCCTACCATCTTTCCAGGGGATGTTAAAGAGATGGGAGTGACCGGACGAACGCCAGCGCGGCATCTTCCCAGCAGGGGCAGTGGGGCACCAATAACCTGCGGAAGTCCTTGGCCTGTCGTGCTCGTTTACTGCACAACGTGCGTTTCACGTGCATGCCCATGACACGGGAAATGTGTGGTGGTGCGCTGCTATCAAGCGGCCAAGGTCTAGCCTGCAGCGCGTTGAAGGAGGACGGAGAAAAAACATGGCACTCATGTGCCCCGCTTGCCGATGCTGCTTGCGCACGCTCGCTCGCGCTTGTTTGCTTAACGGCTGTCATCCGACACGGTATGGGAAGTGGTGTCGCGGTGTCACAAAAAGGGAGAAATCAGCGACGTAGGCTCGAAGGATGATGGCGAGAACCTTACATGACCTTCCACTAGCCGGTCAGCCTAACGAAAGGGGTCTGCTAGCTGCTCATGGGCCTACTGCCCAAGAGCAGGACGAGACCGCGGCAACAAACGCTGCCTCGGCCTAAAACGCGACCGGTACGGCGATCAGGAACCATCAACCGGAACCACAAACAGGTCAGACACCGACAATGATACATGCCAATGAAACGCACTGAAGAATACGGAAGCATGGCAACATGACGGCAAACCAAGCGAACGCATCATGCGAAGATAAGTGACGGTAATGTGCACCAATCTGAGCCGACAGGCCTAGGGTAAGGGACAGTACTTGGGCCAAGTAGCCTGGGTATCTATGCTAGGATTGATCAGTTGAAACAGACATGCCTATAGCTGGAGCTACCCACCATTGTGAGGTGCAGGGCTGCAAGGGCGGCTTGGCAGTAACGGCCCAAACATGAGTGACCGACCCATGGGTCGCTAGTTGCTAAGCTGTGGCACACGGGTTCCGCCACATGGGTGGGAGACCTGGTATGTGCTCTCTGTGTTTTGCAACAGCGCTGGGGCACAAACATTCATCTCGCAGTCGACAGTCGTATAACAGAGCTGGGTGCGTGCCTCCAGAACTAAGGGCAGCAGGCAACGGAAGTGCTGCCTTACTTTAAAGCTGCCGCATCAGGTATCACATTCCGATCGTATGTATTGGCGCTCAAGGCCGCGACAAAGGAATGTGGCACTTATAAGCGAGGGACACGGCAGCGAGAAGTTGGATCTGGTCCTTGGAGGTTTACTGGTGCAACAGGCGTGGGATGGATGTGATGGCGCGGATGCCAGCGGCTTGGTGTGGTCCAACAGACTATCAGGAACATGGCTTGCAAGCGTGGAGAGGTAGCGCTGCCCAAGCGTACCACCGGCTTCCTACTGACTCAGCCTCGAATTCCTGAGTTATGGATTAAAGCTTTCAACCAATCCAATTCAGCAAAACGTATCTCTTCACTCCAGAGGTGTTGCTAAGCAAGAACTGAGCCGCCAAGCGAGGTGGGATGCAATGCAGCGAGTGTCCGTCTCTAGTCCCGCGGGAAACTAGGTATACAAAGCTGTGCCATCAACAAGATCCTGTCTCGGGTAGCTGCCCGCCTCATTATCCACATCAAAAGAAAGGACACAGCTTGCGAACAACCTAATACCGCCTACCACGATCAATTGAAGAGGCACCGCTCATTGCGCTATTTGCTGTTTTTCTGCATGTTGCCAGCATCCGGCGGTCACAAGTACGTGGGAAGGCTGAAGCCGAATCCCTAAAAGAAACAACCAGGACGCAGCGCCCATACACCGAGGCCTTAACGAATGTGCCCCACTCCCCGCAATTGTGGAAGTGCAAATGATCGCCCCAGCCGCCTGCCACAGCTTCCAATCTTGATTCATGTCAAGACCCTCTCCCGTTACCAATGGATGAGCAGGAACCCCGCCCGCAAATAATGGATTCATGACTGGTTAGATTTCAGAGCATGATGCGACTCGACGAATTTGCGCTCCAAGATTTGAGCTGCATGGCAATCAAGCTCTTATTAGGCCCCTCAGCTCCCACAGGAGCACCAAGAGCAGCGCATCCCTCCACGGCGAAACTGGTGTTCCCCGAGCCAAGGATACTGATAGCCCAATTGCCCCAGGCAACCCCAAACGACCCACAGAGCATGCCCGCTACACAACGCCCATTCGGCGCCGGCTACCGCCGACTGCAGCCTTAGCGCCTCCGCCTGTCAGCACCGCCTCAACTTCCATGACCGCGTTGGCTGTGTCGCTTACCAGCTCAGCCCAGATGAGCTCCGCCACCTCGCGCTGCACGTCCGCCTCCTCGGCCGACAAGTCCGCCCAGGCACGCTCATCTTCTTGTGCGTCGGCAGCAAGGACCTACAGGAGGCGATTAAACACTGCGGCGTCAGGTCCTGCCCAGGTGAAATGATACGCTGGGACTTGGGACTCACCTTATCCGTCTCCGCGGGCTCCCGCATGCGCGTTCCCGACCAGGTGCGGATCTGTCGTTGCACCTGCTCCTCCATCTCCTTAGGGTTGGGCAATGGCTTGACAAAGCGCTTCTGGTGCGTCCACGGCTGGTTCGACTGCAGGAAAAGCGGGAAGGCACAGTCAGCACTCAAGAGATATCGAGAAACTGCATTGACAATGAATGAGCGGAGACTTGCAGGCACTCCACTCCCACATTGCTGTATATTCATGCCATCGCACCTGCACCCGGTTGGCTGCCCGGTAAACTCCGATGATGGCCTCATTGATAGCGTCGTACAGCATCTTGTTGTGGATGTGCTGCGCCTCGCTGGCGTCAACCAGGCGCCGTTCTTGCGCCAGGAACCCTTCCAAGCTCAGCGGCTCCGCGCCAGGCACCAGAAACTACAGGGCGCGGAGCAGAACGGGAAACCCCCAAAAGGGTAAGTTATGAGGTACACGGACGTGTACCCCAGAAACAGAGGCCCCTAGCAGCGCGCACATTGCATCCCTAAAGTGCGCCACCCACAGCGCGCACCTCGGGACGGCTCTCCATGAAGTGGTCCAGGACCTGATCGACGTACTTCGAGACAGCCTCCGGGTTTGTGGCAACAGCCGGGGCGTTCTCCCGCTCGATAGCTGCCTGGTCAATCTGTGCATTAATGGCCAACAACAGGAGTCAAAGATTCGATGGCACGGAGGCTTGGCACCACGCAAGCTGACACGGCTTCGCACGTTTCCTGGCGGCACGCGCTGACACGGGACAGAAGTAACAAGGCACGCAAGCAGTTAACATGGCCCACCTCGGGTGCAATGTAGCCCGAAAGATCCGGCTGCCACCCGTCCTCCAGCTCCGCGTCCTCATCAGCGCCGCCCCACCTGGTGCACCCACAATGAGCAGTCATATCGGGCTCCAACATCCCAATTGCGGTAGCACCAGCATCCGGATTGGCATACCGACGTGCAAGGTACCGACAGCTGCTTACCCGAGATCCTCGTCGCTAGTGAGGGGCGCCCCCCCTGCACCACCGGCGCTGTCGGGGTCACTGGACTGCAGAGCCAGGTCCCGATCAGACCGCTCAGGCGCTAGCGCCGGGGCAAATGCAGCCTGTTTAACGGGCACCGCTGGCTCCGCTGCCAACCGTGAAGGCGATCCAAGCGACCCGCTGTCGCTTTGAAGCGGACTTGGCAGGTCCAGGCCTGGCTCTGCGGCAGACCCGTCACGTAACATAGCAGTTGGTCTAAGGATGTCAGCATCCAGACGGGGACCTAGGTCCACGGTACACAAGATGCATACCATGCTGTAGCCGACGCCGGTAAAGCATTCAGACAACTGGGCAGACTCTGGGGTCGCTGCGCTCGAGACCTACCTTCCTCTAGACTAGCTTCCAGGTCGATATCACCCTCTAGGTCCCCGGCGCTCATGCTGATGGAGGCCTCGCCGCCTGCAGACACGCGGCTGTGCTCTGCCGCCGGTGCCGGTGCAGGCTCGTCATCATCAGCCTGCTTGCATAGGGCGGGCGTCCACGTCAGCACTGCCTACCTGTCAGATTCAAGAGAGCAAGCGTGCCTCCAAGGTGTTCACGGCAAGCGCTGACTCACCCGTGCCTCTTCGGCTTCCAGTAGCTCATCGCTTCCGTCGTGCAGTGATGAAACCTGGGACAGCCGATGCCTGGACCCAGGAAGTAGTTGAATGCCCGCGGCAGAGCCAAGAGGCGACGCTAGCGGTATGCTAGCACCAGCAAACGAGTCGCCTGGTCCCGCCACTCCAATCATGGCCTCCACGGCGTCCGCCAGTAGCTCCTGCGCAAAGGAGCAAAGCACGTGAAGTAGAACAAATGATCCACAATCGGCACAGTGTGCGACGGTGACGGTGCAGGAGAGCAGCACAGGAGGTGCCTTGGGCTGTAAGTCGCCCTCGATTTATGCTTTCTAAACGGACACATAACAACCCATTCACACCTGAATGGTTGCATCAGTAATGCCATCCACGACTTGCTGCCGGCTGGGCGACGCAGAAGAGGGCGACCCCTCAGCTTCCGTAGCCTCAGTTGCCACGCTAGCCGACGGGCTGCTTGCTACAGCAGCCGATGTCAGCGCCGCCACAATGGTGCTGTGGGCAGGCGGCATACCCGCGGGGGACATGCCAGCCAGCGATGGGCGCGCGGAGACGGAGTAAGGGGTGGTGCCCTCTGGCGTGGCTGTCTCCGACTCGCCGCCCCACTCCCGAGACTGGTATGGAGACATGAGGCGTGACTTCGAGCGCGATGCCGCCAGCATCTCCTCAATCTCAGACTCGAAGTCGCCCTGCACAAAAGGGCACACCATACGTACAATGTCCAGAGTTATAGAACCCGCTTCTCTCCCTCTCCGCTTCATTACATCCGCTTTTCAGGCAAGTGGTCATGCGGCCACGTTCGGAAAAGCTCACCTTGGGGAAGTCCGTCCCCGCATCCGGCTGGTCCAGCAGGGCCTGCAAGGCAACGGGAAGCATTTCGTTATGGATGGGCAGCAACTTCACGCTTGCATGGGACCCCTCAGCTCCGCACGAAACATGGGCACCTTGCAGCGCATCCTCCGGCACGAGCGCTTGAGCCTGCGGGGACGCCAGCAAGGACACACCGATTCCAGTTCACATCCCAGCAACTTGCCTGGATTGCGGGTTTGATGGATGGAGAGGATAACCCACGGCCGCCGAGGCTACCACTCCCAAACTCGTCGCCCTCATCATCCGATCCCGCGATTGCACGCAGCTGATCTAGAAGGCCACCCTTCGGGGAGCGCTCGTCCTCGGCGCCCGGGGAAGCTTGCGCCTCTTCGCGCGTCGGGCTTGAGGTGCTTGCGGCAAAGGGCGAAGCTGTTGTGGCCGCGGTAGTGGCCTTGGGTTCTGGCGAGGCTGCTTGCGCATATACCGCGCGGTACTCCAAGCCCTGCTGGAAGGATAACAAGGACCCAATCGTCACATGGCACTCATCTCCCGAGGATCACGCGCCGGTGATATCTTCAATGATGGATTCGCGATGCACCTGCTCGCACATTTACAAGCATGCTGAACGACTTTCTCCGCACCTGGGCGTCATCGTCGTCATCTGCACCCAGACCGGACTTGGGTAGAGGGCCCAAGCTGGACTCGCCAGGGAGGTCAGTCTGGATGCTACCTTCTGACTTGGGCGATGATACAGTTGGTGAGGAGGGCTCGGCTGGCGCTGCTGCTGCCCCCTTGTCATCGCGCGTCAGCTCCTTCGCTGCATCTGAGCCATGCTGGTTATCGGCCGAAGTCAAGCGGGCCTCCGGCTGAGCGCTGGCTGGATGGTCACGGACCGCAGAAACCAGCAGCGGAGGTGGCGGGGCGGCAGCTGAGGGAGTCAGCACGGGTAGACGGTCGATACTCTCGTCCACAGAGAATGGGTCATTTCCAATCACTTCGGGCTCCTCCTCGACGACCTGCGAGCAACACGCATGTGAGCCGATGAGCCATGGACGCTTTGCCTTGTGCGGACATTCAGTCAGGTGCGCGCGTGGTCACACAAACAGCGCGCGTGGTGCGGACATACAGTCAGGGGCGCGCATGGTCACACAAACAGTGCGCGAGCCACGCCGTGCTCTCAAGGCGATGGAGACCAACTTCACCTCCAACTCATCGTCCACTTCCTCCTCATCTGACTTCTTCGATGGCTCAGCTGAAGGCGCCGGGGCGGCGGCAGCAGAACGATTAGTGCTTGAGGGCAGCACAGCGGCAGCTGCCCCAGTCACGTCTGCTATAGTAGATGCCGGGGCTGCCATTGTAGTCTCGTCGTCCGAGTCCGCTTGCACATTGACCTGCGGGTTCATGATCGAAGCTGGCTTAGCCGTGGCAATCGCCCATCGTACACCGACCAAAGACAGGGTGCAACTCGCAGCGTCACTTCAGTCACCATGTCAGTTGAACCCGAGCCTTACCTTGTACTTGCCGAGGTCGTCTGAAACGCCCGATGCAGAGATACCAGACATGTCAGCCGAGGCCTCATCATCATCGTCATCCCCAATGGCTGCGGGACACAAGAAAGGTGTGCACACTCGTACTGGTATCAAGCATTGCGCTCACAGGTGCTGTCCGAGACGGACGAGCCAGTCCATACATGCAACGTGAGCTTTCCGGCCCCTTGCATGGGGCACTGACACTTGCCACCCAAACCACCTTGCGACTCGAACGCCGCGGCATATTCAGCCAGGTCGTCAGAGTCGTCAGCCGCCAAGGCAGCGCTGGTGTACAGGTCGTATTCCACCACGGATTGCCCGCCGCTCTCGTCGCTGGGTGGAGCCTCCACTCGGTCCGTATACTGAGCGCTAGAGGCACTCGCTGCGCAAGGTCGTGATTGCGAGGAAGGCAGACCGATTGAGAGCTTTGCGGCAAAAAACGTTAGAACCCACCTACTCACGAAGACAAGAAGCTTTCACAGAATTGCACCCACTGCAGTATGCATCGCACCTTCAGGTTCTGCACTAGCATGAGCCAACTCCTCGTGGTCAGGACCCGAAACCGACTTCTCCTTGGATGGCTGTGCTGTGGCCGAAGCGGAGCCCTGTCCAGCAGAAAGCCCTGCAGCAAGGCCCTGTGGTGCTGATGGCGCGGCCGCATTCTCCGCCATCTGACCTTGCGGCTCATGCGTGTACGCCTTGAAGAGCTCCTCTGCATCCTCGTCTCCGCTTTGTACTGCAATAATCTCCTCATCCACCCCATCTACCTCGTCAGCACTTTCTTTGGAGGCTGCACGAGAGGACTGCTTCTCTTCACCCTCAAACTTGTCGTCGCCAGCCCCCTGGAAGTAGGTTGGCGCCTCACGGGCCTGGGGCGTATTCGCCTCGCTGCTGGCTGCACCCTCCTCGTCCTCCCGGTCACGTGATTCCCGGATAGTTTCGAAGCGACTTGATGGAGACGGCCGCAGCCCAAATGGAGAGCCAGAAGATGGGCCACCAACCAGGTCACCGCTCCGGTTGCGAAAGCTGTGGCTTGGCGTCAGCGCCTCGGACGCTGCAAGGATAACATTAAGGGATAGGACGGTTTTCCGTTGCGGCAATACCTCAAGGCAGGGGCCTGGTCTTGTGGGGCGGCAACTAGGTGGGAGCAGCTGCACAAGTCTTATCTCACATTACTAAATAACAATGCAAAATCCGACGCACCTTCGATTAGATCAGCGCCGAGCATCTCCAGCAGGCCGCTGGCCTCTGATGCAGCCGTGACATCTACGAGGTCAAGCTGACCTGCGGGTCACACGACAGGGTCGTGATGCGTACCAACCACTGAACCAGGCGGATGCATTTTTGACAATGCAACTTCCTCGCCGCAGCCTACCTTCAACCTCCTCATCGTCCTCTAGCATGGACTGCTGACTACGCCACACCTTCGACTCGATCTGCCGCGTCTGCCGCAGGCCGCGGCCAGGCGGCACCGCAATGAGGGTAGCACTGTCCTCCGGCTCCGGACCCTCGCTGGCTGGGACCTCACCACGTGAGACCTCGCGGCCCAGCTGCCCTTCCTGTTTGCTGGCAGCGTGCAGGGCAACCGTACCGGCAGACGGCGCCTTTGCCATGGATGGCCCTTCAAGGCCGAGCTCCGACATGTCCGGGTCAAACTGCGCATCATCGTATTCCACGTCCTCTGGCATGTCATCAGCAAGACCGCTGCCCGACAGTGTCCCAACAACGGACACGCCGTCAGCGTCGTTGGCAGAAAGGGTGTGGGTGGATGGCGCCTGGCTGATGGGATGGCTGCTGACATCGTTGCTCTTATGAGCTGGCGGTGCAGGTGCGGCAGCATCACTGTATTCACCGCTTGGCTCACGCTCGGGCCCAGCAGCAACAAAACTGTCACTCGCAGGAAAGTCCCGAGTGTAGTCGTCATCACCTTGGGCTTCACTGTAAGCAAGCGACGCCTCGTGCTGGACAGGGTCAACAGCTGTGGAGGCCTTGGAAGCCTCCGGTGCAGGTGCCAGAGACGGCTCTGTCAAGATGGCTTCCTTGCCAGCTGGCGGCGATGGGGCCGCTGCCGGGCCAGAGGAGCTCCTGGGCGAGGCGATCTGGTCCTCATCAACAGAGTAGATCGAGCCCGTCTCCACAGGGCCTGCAGCTGACCGTGGATGCATGGCCTGCATGCTGGACTCGGAGGGAAGCTGCTGAGATGCCGAGGGCTGGGCAGCAGAGACTGTGTGTCCGTCCTCCTGCACCCCAGACTTGCTGGCCTCAGGAGCAATCGTCAGCACTTCAGAAGCAGCTGTTACGGAGTGCAGAGAAGCCGTCCGTGCAGCAAGCTGGTCCTCGCTGCTCTGCTTGCCAGTCAACTCGGCCTCCTCCTCCTCTGCAGCACGCTCTGCCTCCGCAAAGTCCTCACTGTAGCCATGTGAGGTGTCGTTGGATGATGGGCCGTACCGCTGGCTGACCTCCATCCCGACCGGGCCTGCTGTGCTATGCTGGAGCATTGGGCCCAGCGGCCCGCCGCTGACCGAGCTGTACTGCTGGTCATCAAGGGCAGACTCTGGCACCTCCACGTCTTCCTCGTACTCAATGTCCACGTCCTCCAGGGCACCCTCTGATACGTTCGACGATTCTGAGGCTACCGACTGATTGGTATCCTCGCCCTCCTCGGACTCCGATGGTACGGCCTGTGTGTCCTGCTCGCCTTCCTCGGACGGATCCACCTGGGTAGCACTTTCGGCACCGGCGCTGGGAAACTCGGCTGTTGCCACGCCGGACTCAGCAACGGCCGAGGATGTGAAATCATCAGTGTACGCCTTGGAGCCTTCGAGGAAAGCATGGGTGGGCACAAGGAACTGCGTTCATGGAAGATTGTAGCTAACATATAACATGAAGCTGACCGGAGGCACATCCTTGCCAGTGGCTTTGGCAATGCGGCAACCTCTTGGCCTAGGGCAGGCACGCCAACGGCACCACGGGGCCGTCATATTGCTAAGAGGCATGCAACACCCAGTACATCCCCAACGTGGTAGACCGCACCCGTAGCCTCCGCCTCCGGCTTGGGCTCCTCCTCCTCCTCCACCACACTGAGCGTTGTCTGCACCAGGGTTGTGGCCCCTGCAAAAGGAAAGAGCACGTGAACGCGTGTTGCAGAGAGCTGCAGGATGTAGGATGTAGAATGGCATTTGGACACCAACTAAAACTTACACTCTGGTAGGTTCCTGACTGGGTGAATACCAACAAACTGAACACCGTGTGCGTGTCACTGTGCACGTTACTCACCAAGTTGTGCCTCAGACACCTCGCCTTCCTCGAAGTCCTCTTCGTAGGTTGCAGCGGACACAGTCGATGCTTGAGGTTGCAGAAAAGAGACGTTCCGGGAAGACGTTGCAGTGCGGCCACCACCCAGGGATGACGTTGAGGGGACATCCTTCAAGGAGGGAACCTCTTTCAAGGATGTCTGCCCCATCATTTCCGAAGCATCCTGCAGACAAATGGTGAGGGTGCGCAAGGTCAGCACAGAGGTCTGTATGTTCAAAGCTCTGACTATTAGTTATGTACCCGATAGGTGCTCGTGCAGTTCCCTACTCAAGGATCAACCAACACCGAAATACCTGTATGTTGCCAGATGACGGAAGCTGGCTATCGGCACTGGAGCCCCCAGTTGGTACGCTTGAGTACTTCGATGACTCAGCCTGCACCTCCTCGGCCTCCCCTGCCGACGGCTGGAAGTCCAGATCATAATTCTCGACGTCCTGCTAGTCCAGACAGGGCACACCGAGGTCAACGTGCCAACGACAAGCCCATTACGGTGTGCAAACCTACCTGGGAGCCCTCCACCTGGACCGCGGATGCACTCCTTGCCAAGGATGCTGCAGACGGCTGCTCCACCACGTCGTCCAACACTCCCGTCGAGGCTGATGCATCATGGCATGCTGAAGCTGCGGATGGCTGCTCAACGACGCGAACAAGCATGTCGGCCGAGGCCAACGCCCTCTGGCCCATAGTGACTGCGAACGGCTGCTCGGAGATGTCATCCATGATGTCTGTCGAAGCCGATGCGTGCTGGTCCTCAGCGACCGCGGATGGCGGCTCGGTGATGTTGTCAAGCGTCTCAGTAGAGTTGTACGCGCGCTGGTCCACTGAGGCCATGGATGGCTGCTGAGCAATGTCATCCGTGATGTCCACGGACGCAAAGCCATGCTGGGCATTGGAACTATCGGCATCGACCTGTCGGGGCATAAAATGTGCGGTGAGTCAGCACTTCAAATGCATTACATCTACCTCTAGAACACGCGTCGGCACCCTATATCATAGTGTTAGGCTGTCTGGACCAGCTGCATGGGATTGCTCGACGCAGGTAACGGAAGTAAGCGCATGTTTGGTAGAAAAAGATCATCATCGTACCCTCACCAGGTCTGCAATTTCCAGAGAGCTCTCCTCCAGGGCCGGGGCATCCAGCTCGTACTCCTCTGCTTCGTGCTCTGGCACGGAGCTGCCCAAGGCTGCCGAAGACTGCGACTCATCCAAGGAGGAACTGTGCTCCTGCACGGCCATGGGCTCCTCCACTTCCTCGCCTGCCTCCGTCCCCGCCTCAGCCTCGTCATCCTTCAGGTCGCTCTCGCTATATTCGATGTCTAAGTCGGCATCGTCAGCGCCCTCAATGGACACAGTCGACCCCTCCTGCAGACCCACCAGAGGACGATCATCAGCTATGCTGGAAGCGCTCTGCTGGCCCTCTGCACTGCCGCCCGTGCTGCCAGAGGACAGCTGACCGACGCTCAAGACCGCGGCGGAATGCAAAGAAGCCAGGTCTGCACTGTGCACGCTGGGTGCAGCGGACGGGCCAAGTGTTGCAGCAGTCACAAGGAACTCCTGTACTGACGCAACATCATGCTGACTGCCATCCCCCGACGCCACTAGCGACGTCCTGAAGTCCCTGGGCGCCTGCTCAACACTTTCAATGCTGGGAGCAACGGACGGGCTGTCGATATCGGCGGTCGTAAGGAACTCGCGAACAGACGCTACTTCGTCGCGCTGACTGGCCTCAGAGACGGCAGCAGGAGATCGGGGCTGTAATGCGTCGGTGACCACGCTCCGGACGCTGGCAGTTGATAAAGACTGGCTGGCCGACAAAACATCGAGTTCCACGACTGATGTGACCTCCTGCGTCAAGTCGTTTAGGAGGGTGTGGTGGAAACAAGCAGAGATTGAATTCAATGATTGCAGTGCGTGGAAAGTGTCCCGTAAGGCGCAAAGGATCCCGCAAGGCATATTCGTGGTAAGGATCGAGCTTGCTCCAACTCACCTGAACCGGCTCTGGGCCATGCGACACCGACAATGAATTATCAGCCACGCTGTCCTCGCCAGAGGGAGCGGGGTGTTGAGCACTGCCTTGGCTCCTGACATCGCCGCTGGAGCTGCCAATCTCATCGCCGATGGTGGAAGGGGCGGCTTGAACACCAGAATGCGTGGAGCCCTCATGCACGTCCTCCTCACTGATTGGCTCCAGGGCAGCTGCTCCAACAGGTTCGTCTAAATCCTTGCTGCCACTGGCTGCGGCTTCATCCAAAACCTCGCTGGCATCGTGCAGAATAGAAGCCTCACGCTGCGGCAAATAGGTAGGGAGGTCTTGATGATACCCGGTGACATGAAAACGGTTACGGATGGGAAGGACGAGGGGAAGACGGTTGGGACAATAGTGAAGCGCCGCCGGGGCCCTTACCGCGATGCTAGACTCGAAACTTTCATCGTAGACGTCGCCAGAAGAGGACAGGGTGCCCTGGCGGGCATCGCCCGGCTGGCCGCCGCTTGACTCCAAGGGCGCTGAGCGAGCAGTTGCCATAGCCTCATCCTCTAGGTAGGAGTTGCTGCGGCTGGGCGCAGCTGGCTCAGGCTTAGATGTGGTGGATCCGGACTGAAAGGCATCGTCCTTCGTGCTGTATTCGTCCACAACTGATGACGATGTGGAAGCGTGCCTTGCCGCTGACACTGCCGTCAGCCCTTCGTCATGTATAGACGAAGTGGAGGTTTCAAGGCCCCTGCTGGTAGCCATGGTGCCCGTTGCTGAGTCGGCGGCAAAGTCCTCTGAGTACCCAACGGACTCGCCCGACATGCCGTGCTTTGTCCCAGCCGACGAAGCAGGAAGGTTCCGTTTCGTTGGCGCCGGCGGCATGCCTGCCGGCCTGGGCGGCTTCGGATGTGGTTTGGACTTCAGCGTCCGCGCCTGCGAATGGAAGAGGGAGCAGCACGCATTCATATCGCATGCATTAATCACCCGTGAGCTGTACGTCTTGTAGAATGCACAGTGCTGGTATGCGCTTGACCCTGGACAGCCTGGATGGAGCTGAACTTTATGAACCCATAACCTGGAAGGAATACATCAGCAGGAACACAGGTGACGAATCTATCATTGGCCACCGTGTAGCCCTACAATCTTCCCTTGTGACAGCTTAACATCAGCCCTGGATACATGTCTTGCGCGCACAAATAGGCTACCGACCTGTTCTTCCAGCTCCTGAAGTCGCTGTTGCAACGCCTGCTCTTCAGCTTCTTGCTTTAAGCGGCGCAGCTCACGCTCTTTCGCTTCCACCGCCTACACAGAAAAACGCAGACACGAATGGTTCACGCGGCAAGGTACAAGCGCAGCGGCCAGACCGTCCAGTTTGATGTCACCTGCTGCAAGTCCGCCAGTCGCCGTGCAGCTGCCGCCTCAGACGAGGTATCCAAGCCTGTGGCAAGTTGCGACATGTCAGCAAATCGCATGCATCAGTGATTGGAGCAGCGATTAAGAAGTTAAGTCAGAGTTTAACCGGAATCTCACCGCTGGATCGTGGGTGCCGCTCGCCGCTCGCAGCCGTTGAGTGGGATTCCGACGGCTCTTGCGGCTCAGTGTATTCAACTGACTCAATGTCGCTGGAATTGTGCTGGTTGCTACGGTGCCGGTCATCTAACGCTTTGGGCTGTCGTTCACTCTGGATAGACTCCGACACGGCTGATGATGTACGGTCAGGAGCACTGCCGGGAAGAGACTGTGGCGTTGTAGATTCTACCTCATCGGCGATGCTCCCAGTCTCAGACCCGTACCGCTGGGCGGAGGAAGCTGCACGACACGACATATCCATATCAATACGGGTATCTCACTCTGACAGGTCGTCACGGCGATGGAAGCAATGAAAGCCTACACGTGCGACCACACAAGGAAGGTGACCTACCTTGAATGGAGGCCTCTGACATGATGCTGCCGCTCTTTTGCGGCTTCTTGGAGGGTGCTGGCGTAGTCGCAACAGGCTTTTGACTCCCTCCACCACCACCAGCTGTTTCTGCACGCTGCTCAAGCTCGGCAAGCTGCTTCTGCATCTGCTCGATCATCGCTTGCTTGGCCTGAATTTTCGCCCTGCAACACGATTCGGGGCATCCTGTAACACTTACCCAACAACGCAATGCTGCAGGACGCTACCACGTAGGGCACTCACCGACGCTCCTGCTGGCGCAACTCCTTCTCCTTATGGCGCAGGATACGCTGCAGCTCCGCCTGTTGACGCTCAAGGTCTGCAGACAGCACTGAAAGCTCGCTCGTCCCGCCATCAAGGTCCTCGCTCGCCGTAGTCGTGGCGCTTTGCCCTGCAAGGCACAGAGAAAGCCAACATAACGATACCGCGCCGCTGCCAGAACCCTAACATGAATCAGCCCATGCATTACTCACTGCGTGCCGCCGATGAGCGCTTGGCTGGCTGAGCGTCACGGGCTCGGGAGTCTCGGCTGTACACAGACTCCGCTCCGGAGTCGCTAGTCCGCCGACGCCGGGGCTCGCTGCTAGGCACAGTGCCGCTTCCGCTGCCCGACTTGTGCTGAACGTCTTCTAGAACGGACAGGGTCTGGCCGCCAGACGTTCCGAGCCGGCGTTGCGACAACGTCTCCTCAATGCCATCCATGACACTGCCTGGAGGATGACGGCAAGCCCAAAAGCCGTGAAACTGACCACTGTGAGCCGTGAGCTGACACAAGTTTAACCTAGCTAAAAACATTCACACTGGAGTTTACTTTATAGAGCACGTGGCATAGCAACTTACTTGTCTGCCGGCTTGGCCGCGGAGGCCGGCCCTGCGCGTGAACTTGTCGGCGAGACTGCACGGCGGTTGGCGGATCAAACTCGTCCGTGTACTCACTGATCTCCGAACCCACCGAACCGCTCCGGCCGACTGGGCTGCCTGAGGACGCAGGAAAGGATAAAAGCGCTGACGCGGAGAGGCAAAAACCCACCATGCAATGTTTTGGGCAACACAAGCATGTTGGGAAAAGCGCAGGTTCATTATTGCGGCCGTACACAGCAACGGATCACCGGCAAATGCTGAGGCTGATGCAGCATACCGTGTATGCTCTCTTCGGCGATGCTGTCAGTTGTTGATGGCTGTCGGCGAGGCAGCTCCTCCGCCACGCTGTACGATGCTGACGGCGGCGCAACGCCTCCGGAGCTTGAACCCAGCCGCTTGGCGGAGTTCTCTCCGAGGATGCTGCTTGACGCCGAGAGACGGCGCTGCCCATTAGATGACCGTGTACCCCCAGGTGCGGCCACAGCCCCAGCCGAAGGCGCCGGCCGCCTGGATGAAACTGGCGTTACAACGGCTCCAGAGGGCGACCCGCCCCTGATTGCAGGGCTCTTCGCAGGCGTGCCAGAGTCACGGTGCATGGCGGTTGGTCCGGTGATGTTCGCAAGGCGATAGATGCCTTCCCACATGAGCCGTTGGCGCGCATAGTCGGCCTTGATATTGCCAATCTGGCGAAGCACTTCCGCGGCGTCATGATCATGCTGGACCTGCAAAAGGCATGAAAGCAGATCGTACACACTTGCGCACAAAATCGTGGAAAGCACCATTTCCAAGCCAGTGCAGTCTGCCAGTTCTTCGACAAACGCCGCTCACTAGTGCGCAGCGCAGTGTCGATGGCTACTACCTGCAATAATCGTTGCTGTCGGATGATAACGTGGAGGCGCTGTGGGTCAGTCTCATTGGCCAGCTCCGCCTCCAGGCGCGCCATGTTAGCATCCGCGCTCTCATTCAAGGCCAGGAGGCGATGGTTGAGAAGGTCAATCTCCTTGCGAGCGTGTTCCTCAAGATCAGTAAGGTAAGCCGTGATCATCTCGTCATCGAGATCAAGGCCACCTGCATGATGAGACATCAGCATCCTCGCAATGAAGCGAAACAGGCATGCCGCACGGTTCTACACCCAACCGTGCATGCATGATGCAAAGTACGGGTGTTCCCAAACCCACGGCCTAAGCGCCCGTGTCGTTCCAGTACCCTATGCGCAACCCTGGCGACCAGATATATGGCCGTTCTCCAAGCTGAACGCAAATGCAGCCGCTTATTACATACCTGCTTTTGACGCCCGCAAGTCGAGAGGCGAGGCCATGTCATGCGGTAACAGTAAGCCTCGCTTCGCCTTAGGTGTTGACATGATGCCCGGCGACCGTGCAGCATTGTGCACGCCACTGCCACCGGCTGAAGCTGGTCGCGGTGGGCTGTAGATTGGCAGGAGCGGTGAGTGGGAAGGCAGCAGGCTACCGGAGCCCTTCAAGCCGCTCTCGCTGTAGACGTCTTGGCTGTTGCTCTGTGGGTCCTCCGTCTGCATGTCCTCATCCACCGACCCTGCCCGACCTGCTGTCCTGCCAGACCTCTGCTTTGGTGGCCGTTGAGACGCTTGCGACCTGGATGACTCCTCGGTCGCGATGTCCGTGCTACTCTTCTCCCGCAACCTAGATGCGCTGCGACTCCGAGCCATATCCTCTGCAATGTCCTCCTCTGGCTCCTCTTCCTCGTCGAAGTCCATACTGTACCCCGGTTCGCTGGTGAAGACGGTGTCTGCGGCAGTGCTCCGGCGCCGAGAGCGGCCCGAAATGTTGGAGCGCTGGCCGAGATTGCGAGTCGACGCAGCGGGCGCAGGCAAGCTCTCATGTACCGTGCTGGCTGCTTTGCTATCTGCCAAGGACGAGAACGCAGCACTCTCAGCGATCGTGGCACTGCTCTGATGGCGTGCACCTCCACTGCTGGTCCAGGTGGCGCCCGCGCGAGTTGTGACGGGTACTAGGTCCGACGCTATGCTCTCCATGATGGAGATTGTGCTGGTCTGATGCACAACCGGCTTCGCAGGAAACCGGCCAGCAGCGTAAGAAATGTCCTCTGAGACCTCACTCTCCGTGACGCTGTCAGGCACGGAGAGAGCGCTTGCCTGTTGAGGGTATCGCGGATGGACAGCGCTCAATAATGCGTCATGCTTTGCCATGCTGAGGAAGGACATTGCGAAGCAAGGCACAATCGATCGCGCACAGCGATCTATGGCAGAGTCCTCCAGCCTTACTCCATGTTCCGAAACCCGGCCAGGCGACACCCAAAGCTGGCGATGAGTCTTCTGGTATGCGTCGTTTGGTGCTGATTTGGGCTCAGCGGGCACAGTACGCATTTAAGGCACTCGTGCAAGCGCACTTGGTATGCTAGATCTCGCACCTGCTGCCTTATTCTTGGAGGCGTGCGGTCGAAAGGCACGCTTTCCGGAATCGAAAGTGTGCTGGTCTGGCGAATGGCAGCCCGGAGCGGCTGACGGTCCCGCTCGTAATGTGAGGTGCTCTCAGGGATTGAAGCCGGGATGCTCGACTCCCGCATCACCGTCCGCGTGGACCGCGTGGCAGGCATGTCCTCTGAGATGCTCTCAGACTCCTCAGGTTCATCCTCCTCGTAAACGCTCTCTGGCACAGAGAGGTGGCTGGCTTGCCGATAGTCCACCCGTGAGGAGGGGCGTCCTGCGGGCCCATGGGGCATTCAGAATGTCGGATCAAGCTGAAACATGCTGCCGCAATAACTACCCCTGCAGTGACATTTTGTGGCCCACGAAAGGGTCCACACAACTCAAGTTGCCCAACCGCCTACTGCATTAACAGGACGCACCTGATGGCGGGAGGAGGCTGGCGCGGGAGGGTTCTACATCGTCCTCGAAGTTCTCCGAGTATTCGGAAACAGTGCGACCCGCAGCAGAGGAGCGGCGACGCGCCAGGTCAAGATTGGGCTCAGCAGAGGAGGGACCTGGCGACCGCGATGAAGGCGAGATGGACAGCAGCAACGACGATGACTGCATCTGCGGCGGCGAAACTGGCCGTAGGGAAGTGGGTGGTGGTGGTACTTGCCGAAGCGAAGTCCGAGGCAGGTCACGATCCTGCGGGGTTGCTGACGGCAGCTGGGGCGGCGATGCAGCAGACGGCTGCGGCGGTGAAGTTGGCAAAAGTGGCGAGGGCGCCAGCTGCTCCGGAACACTGGCAGAGCTGGTCGCACGTAGCTGACTAACAAGTGGACTGCCACCTCGCAGAGCCGATGCAGAGTGCGGCTCGACGGCTGGTGCAACCTGCACGAAAGAACACATCCGTCAGCAAACTGGAGCCCTTGTCCGACTTGGCGCACTGGAAAGGGTCCTGAAACTGGGCCATCATATTACCGCCCCCCGCCAGCAATGACGCCAACAGACCCCACCTGCACTCCGACACTGGATACTGGCGGCGCTAGCGGAGACGAGGTTTGCACGGTTGCGTGTGACACCTTGTTGCGGCTGAGCTGCTCAACAAATTTGGCAGTCACCTCGTGGAGGTGCCCCTGGCTTTCATGCCGAATTTCTTGGAGAATTTTCTCCTGAAACGCGTGCAGCTTTGCATCCTGCACAAGGGTTAGGACGGGAGGTGCAGCATTAACCGCTGGTTCGGTACGGTGGTTTACCAAAGCACTGCTCGCTGGCAAGAAGGTACTGAAGCATCATGATCGCAACTCAACACGGCACCCTCTCACTATGCAATTCCGCGAAGAGTTGAAACGCATGACTTCAGGTGGACTCACAATCTCTGCTTGCGTCTGCGCAATCAGCTGAAGCTGAGCCTCCGCGGATGCCGTCTGATCCAGCTTCTGGGCGATGCGATGGGCCTCACGCTGCACCGCTGCAATTGCCCGCGCGTGCTGCAGCTGCTGCAGCTCAACGTCCGCCGCGTCCACATCCTCATACCTGCATGTGCAAGCATCAGTATGTAAGCTAGGAGCCGTCGGCTGCCGTGCGGTGGAGAGTTTGCATGACACTATGCAAGTATTTAGGAGGCATTCCAGCTCCCAAAATGCAGACGTCTGGACGCCCACATATCGCAGGTGCGAGTCCTTAGGAGTCCGTACATAAGCGTTGACGTATCACCCACGTTTTGAGGGTATCTTGCATCTGCCGAAACAGCTCCGTGGGCGCCAGCCGGACGCGCTCGGGCGGACCCTGCACCTCGTCTACGAACGTCACTGCGCGTTGGCGCAGCGGCGGGCTGGCCATAACGTCCGAAGCGTTAGGACCAGCAGCAGGAGCGCTTGCCGCGAGGCTGCCGATATTCTCCAGCTGCTCCGCCGCGCTGGGCGATGCCAATAATGTGTCAGCAAAGCCAGCATGCTCGTCCAGTTGCCCGTGCAGGATAGGAGACTGAAAAGCAGCCCCGGCTGCACCGGCACTTGACTGCGTGGCGGCTGAACCCTCTGCCTTGGCACGGAGCGCGCCAGGGGACTGGGCATTGGGTCGGGCACCCTCAGGGAGCAGGACGTACGGCGGGAGGCTGTCTGTGAGGAACTGCGCGGAGGAGCTGGACACGCCTTCAATTGCAGCCCGCCCTTGGCCTACGGGGCAGAAAGAACAGGATCACGAACCAGACATGACGGACTTACAGGGCTGAGTACGCCCCATCCCACCTGCGCTCGACTGCAGGTGCCTGTCAGCAGGCACCCCAGCTGCAGGAGACTGAACTCGCGATGGTTGCACGAGTTCGCGCGAAAAGAGGAGCTTGGGCCCATCAGGACTTGGGATTAGCAGCACCTCCGAAGCTGCCTGCGCCGCCTGAGCGTACAGGGAGGCATCGCAGCTGATTTCTACCTTGGCTGTTTGCGTCGCCTGGTTTGCAACCTCCACATCCGCCAATGGCGGGGAGGAGAGCTGGATGATGGCCGGTCGTGCGGGCACACGCCCCTTGTGAGCGATTAGGTTGATGATGGACATTGCGTCCTCTGCAAGCACACGGTGCATTTCAGGCGCGCTCAAGAAAGGCATCTTAGCCACAGCTTCAGCTCTGCTGGTGCCACTGCCGATGCCACAGTCGAACAAACAAACTCCCTTAGATAACGGCAACCCAATAAGCGTTCTGGCACTGTACCTGTCTTTGTGAACGGTACTGCGTTTGCAGCATCGTCGGCTCCCTCATCGTCACTGGCTGAAGCTGACGCAACCTGTATAACGAGCTCCTCCAGGGCCCGCTTCGCAGCTTGCGCCTGCACAACGACAGTCCCGCATCGTGCCGCAACTTGGGGGAAGGCTACCTCAGCGAGCACATGGGCGCACTAACAGACCTTCAGGAGCTCGCGTTGCGCCGGGCGCATTGTCAGCTGGTTGTTCGCCTGCTCATACTCGGTAAGAACCTCAGCACAGGCACGCGGCGGCGTGTCCGGAGCGCTATCAGTTGCCGAGCTGCGTTTTTTTTTGGAGAGTGGACGGTTGCGAGGGATGAGAGCGTAAGTGTTGCAGGATGTCGGCCCGATCGCTTGACATAAGTTGGCATGGACAGGTGGATCCAGCGATCCGGGCCAGTCGTGTTGAAATGGTGGCATGCATGCCTCACATTCGCGCAGAACCCTTACCGTAGCCACAGACGGGCCCAATGCCATCCAGGCGGCTATTCCCGATGTCGTTTACGCTCACCTGCTTATGGCAGCACCATCATACGATGATCTCATAGTTGCGGCCCGATCGTCAACACTGTCAAGATGCTCCGCTGTGGATGAGCGTGGCCGTGGAAGCAATCGCACAAGGGTTCCATCCCGTCCCGTAGGCGACACGTTCTCTTTCGGCCGATAATTGCGCTCCCTGTCAATTGAGAGCCGCGTCGCAAGGTCGGGTTGCGACTCCAGCATGCCATGCAGCTCTGCAATCGAGAGGACGCGCTTTCCGTACGACGATTCGCCACCGCTGCTGCTCCCGCCTTCATCGGCGCTTTCAGTGCTGTAGGCTGGGTTATCATACGGTAGCCCGGGAGACGGCTCCAGCTCTGTCACATCGTGGGTTATGGAAGAAAGCATGGGAATTTGGATGACTGGCGCCGCCACTGGGGCCTTGCTTGGAGACATCGGAGGGCTCTTCACCTACGATGAGCAGGGGCCGGTACATGCCGGTAAGTATACCAAGAGCTCATAGCCGTAAACCGATGACGCAATCGCAATGCATGGTTGAGGCCCTGCCGATGGCCTCTGTAGCCCAAACGCGGCCAACATTTCACGTCTGTCAGTCTCCAGTCCGTCCGGAGGGGCAGCACCTATTCGCACCTCTTGGCTAAGAGCACTTTCGCCGGCTGGGCTGTTCTCCAGCGGTGAGCCGCCACCGCTCTGATTGCCGTAACCGCTACCCTGGCTCTGGTGAGATGGAGTGGTACTCGTGCGCATACCCATGTCAGTCTGCAAGGCAGCGCTGCTGGCGGCCCGTTGACTAACGTGACTGGCGTCGATCCAGCCCGATTGGGCCCCAGGGTTTGGGACAGCGCCGACCAGGCTGCTGGCGTTTCCGCCCGGGATGCTGTACCGCATACTGTCAAAGCTCGGTAGAGAGCTGGGGACTGGCGGCGCACCAGCAGCACTGCTGTTTGCGCTGATGCCGTGGCTGCTCTCGGTTGTGCGCAGCTTCTTTGGCGCTGATGTGGGCCATGAACCGGAGCTCCGAAAGTCCACGCTCGCCTGCACACCCTCATCAAACTGCTGCATATGTGGATCTCCCTGCGGGAGGCACGGCAAACAGCAGCGTGGTGATGACGCGCGGCACGGAAAGAAACCGGCAACAATGCAGGTGAGTCTTGAGAATCAGGCCTTCGTGTTGTCCAGCAGCTTGGCAGGAATACATATGGCAGGAGAATGGACCGAAGACACGAATCGCAATGTGGAGGCGAAACATCCACATACGTTAAGTGCACATCCGCGCGGACCCACCTGGACCATGGCATCCGACATGGGCGGCTCCGCTGGATGCATCAGCAGGCCAAGCGGCTGAGCTGGCATCGGCAGGGCGCCGGCCAGGGAGCGAGGATCGGGCCACGCCTGCATCGGCACCGGTGGAACGCTCTGCTGCTGCAGAGCGCCCAGCCTCGCGCTGAGCTGAAGCGCGAGATTCCACAGGTCAGTGACCTGGTGCTCGTTGTGCACCTGCTGCAGGCTGGCTTGGATAGCTGTAACCCCGTCAACCGGGAGGTCACGGCCCCGGGCCCCCATTGTCACCTCCCCTACGGACGAAGCCCGCTGCCGGTTCGCTGAGCTGCCTCGGGAAGCAGACCGCGACCGGCGGATCTGCTGTTTCGCACGCTTGGGCGGCGAGCGTGAACGGGAGTTGAGGGAAGCTGAGAGGTGCTTGCGTCCAACTGTGGGGCTGCGCCGTCGGCCGCGGGAGTTGTCTCGTCCACAGGATGTGTCGCGTCCACGAGAGAGGTCACGCCCGCGGGAGAGGTCGCGCCGCTGAGCCTGTACAATGCAACCCGGAAGAAACGCACTTCAATCAATCGACTGTTGAGGCCTTCTTCGGGGCCAAGACCCGCAGGGGTGCCCTGCTTAGCACTAACCGTTGCCAGAACGACCACTGCAACATCCCAGGAATGCATCCGCCACTGACAGCGTTAGCCAAAGACGCTTAAGCAAGAGGGAGTGCACTGTTACTACTCCAAATGTGGCAAGTCTCCCGACACGGTACGACGCATCGACGGCATAGTACGGTCAGCAAACATGTTGCATGTAACGGCACGGAACTAACCGCCTGCATCTGGCGCACGTGCTGGTCATACTGTTTCCTTGCCGCGATGCGCGCCTCCAGGTCCATTGCGCGCGCAATCTCCGGTGCCACCGGCTGAACGGGCCGGTTAACGTCCAGCTGCAGGCATATACATGCGAAGGCAATGAGCCTGAAGATCAGGGCGTTGCACCAGCGGGGCATCGCAAGGCCAAGCCCTTGCATATTTGCTTCACCCAGCCCGATCAACTCGAGTAACGCCTCCCGGATGTAGTCAAAAACAGGAACCCACCTGGCTTTGCCTGAGAGGCTGCGCAGAGGCGGGTCTGCCAGTAGTGTACGGATGCGTGGGCCGCACCTGTCCCTCGCGATGCACGCGGCCCCGAGGGCCCAGCACCGCCGGCTCGGGATCATGGATTCGAACCACCTGGTGCAAGGCAAGGAAAGTCGATACATCATGTGTCATAGAATCTACGCACAAACCACTGCAGCAGTGATCCTCCCGTACCTGCGGACCGTAGCCGTCGTCCATGCTGGCTGAGTCGACGATGCGGCCCCGCTCATCTGGGTCCAACGCAGCGTACATCTGCTCCTGTCGTAGGCGCTCCGCGGCCTCCTATTGAAGGTGAACATTCACGTGTTAAACACGCAGCTTGCGCAATTGATCGGCCAGCGTCTGTTCGACAATGTATGCGAGGCAGCTTTAGCATCCACATGTGCACCCTGATACGCGGAGTCACGCATGACCAGGCTGGATTCTGTCCACAGCCTACTACCCACGAGCACCTAAGGACTACCCACCATGCGCAGCGCGTCGCTGATGTGATGCGGTGAGGCCCGGTCCGTAATCATGACCGCATCCGGCTCTTCCATATGGCGGCGTGTGGGCGCTGTGGCGCCACCTTCAGGGGGCGCTACGTCAACCCATGCTGGGCGTGGCCCCTTGCCGTGAGGGTTTTCCTTCGCTGCTTCCGCATACTTTTGTGCGCGCTGCGGGAAAAACGGGGAAACGAGAAAGGGCACGAGGGAGGCATGTTAAGAAGGCCCCATAATCGCAAAACACTACGGCGGCAGCCCATACCAAGCCAAGTGGTTTACATTCACTATGACCAGCTGCAACGCACCTCACGGGCTTTCGCCATCTCCGCCTTCTTGACCTTCAGTGGCCCCGTCTTCGCCTCCAGCTGTGCGCTCTTCTCCTGCTGCTGCTTCATGGCTACCTCCCGCGCCTTGCGCTCCATGAATTCCTGTGGAGTAAAGCAAGCGCACATTGAGTAAGGCAAGTTCCTAATGCATGCATGGACAACTGCGCTTTCCTTTCCTATGCGCACCTTGACTTGCGAGCGGGCGACTGGGTCTAGACCACGCAGCCGCGAAGCTGCTGCGCCCGGACTGACATTCCGCGGCGGTGGCGGATCCGTGACAGGCCGTGGCCCGACCATAGTTGGAGCACCGACTGGTGCGTCTGCAGTTAGCGCCGATGGCTGTCGGCGCATGTTCTGGCGCCAAGGCCGGGGATCTGACGGCTTCCTCTTGGCCTCCTCCGGCTCCGTAGAAACAGCCTGCGGGGTAACATATTTTCATCTGTGACGTAACTGCGAATGCCACAACTGCTATGCAGGCTGCGTAGCTCTGCACGCCGGCACCACCTAGCACAGCGGACCTGCATGCCCTGGAGTCCAGAAGCCGCTGCTGTCGGCTTGCGGCGCTTGGCAGATGAGGGCCTGGCGGCCCGTGCGTCGGCCACCTCCGCTGCTTCAGCAGCTCTACTCGCCTCAGCTTCGGCCGAAAGCTCGGCCGCTAAAGCATCCTGCTCAGCCTGCGATGGCAGGACAGGTCTTCGATCACAATCAGAGGCAGACAGAGGGACAAAAGCGGCAAGGTGAGATAATTCCAGGTTGTTAGACGCCGCATTCGACTCACTTTGAGCTTGCGCTCCTTTTCAGCCCGTTCCCGTTCCCGGTCCCGCTGGAGCTTATGCGTGAAAGCCGAAACCGCCGCCTGCCGTTGCGCAACCTCCGTCTGCTTCTGCGCCACCGGGTTGGGTAGAATCTGCATTGGGCCAAGGGAGGCGTCAACTGCCGGACACTTGCACCGTCGCGCTCTGAGCCCTTACGTTCAGGTCTCGCCGGATGTTGGCGCCCTTCAGTGGCGCGACCGGCAGGTATGAGGGCCGCCCTGGCGATCGAGAGCGAGGCCTTGAGTTGCGCTCTGCCCCGCTCACAGTAGCTGCCGCTGCCGGCCTTACAGCCGACGGCCGAATGAGAAGACGCGCATGCTCCACCTCGTCTTGGGCTGATTGGGAAGCGGGAGGCATCTGCACCACCAAGCGGGAGGCGGCGTCTAGTGCAGCCTCCCGCTCCTGCATAGCCACCAGCGCCGGCTCAAGGGGCACATGGGCATCAGCTGGGGGATCATGGGCACGACCTCCCGTTTCAAGGGGCATCTGGGCACTATCCGGGGGATCCTGGCCACGATCTCCCGATTCGTCCACTGGGCCGGCTGCTACCGGCGGTTGCGCTATGGCGCTTGCCTCCCGCGCCTTCTTCAGCCGCGCTTTCTGCTCCATGGCCTTCAGCTGCGCGAGCTCGAGAGGTGCGCAGCTGGCCACGAGGCGGACGAGCTCAGCGTTAATGGGCTGGGGCCTACGGCGAGGAGGAGCCGGTTCAAAGGAGTCCTCGCTGGTGAGTGCTCCCTCCGAGGAGCGAGGCGTTCGCCGCAGTGGTGCTCCGCCGCCAGCAGCCTCCGATCCTGCTTCAGGATCATACCCATGCTGGTCTGCATCCCTGCCATACCGGCCAGATTGAGAAGCACCTGTGCGGGTACGATTGCTTGCGGCTTAGAAGCTGTGGAAGGCCTCGACCTGCGGCCAAGCGGCACTACCGGCACATGCGGGTGCCCCACCTGACGGCCGCCTCACAAGCTGCGTGCCCGAGAGCGCCCGCCCTGAAACGTGGCCGGACCTTCCACTGGTGACGGCTGCAGGGGACAGGGAGTTGCCGTGTCAAATGCCCGCAACAGGTACCACGCGCTTCGGAAGCGCCGCATGTCTGTCGCGCACAGCCCTCAGTACCTTCGTCGCTGGGCCCACTGGGGGCCGCTTGCAGGGGCATCGGCCAGGTTATGACCGATTCATGACCGCCTAACACAAGCGCCGACGGTTCACCGGCGTCCACGCTCCAGCTGTTTCAGATGGATAAATGGCCAGCGCTCACTTTCCAGACAAGAGACTACTCAACACCTAGTTGACCGGCGCAGCAATGCGACTCTGTATGAAATGCCAGGAGCAATTATAGATTTGTACCGTATGACGCGGCACGGTGCCCCACTAGTGGCCCCTCGCGCTGAGTCTGGTTCCAGCTGTTCGATTCAACTCATCCACGCGGCAGCTGCAAGAGGAGTACTACATGTAACCAGTAAGTGATGGCTAATGAATAAGCGCAGGTTGCTTGGGCTGCCTTAGCTGCACGGCAAAACGGACATTCCCTAGCTGGCATGGTCCCTTGCTGCATGTCACATGCATTACGGTTAAGCAGAGGGAAATCGGTCAACCACTGCAGACTAGCAATCGCGTACACACACCAACACACGACATGTCACATGCTCTGCGGCTCCACGCATCCCCCGAGCACCATGCATAAGCACAACTAGGCCACCGTAGCACCACGGCGCAACCCAGCATCCGTAGCACCAGGCGAAACGGACAGCGTCGTACGCCCCAAGCATTCACCCCACAGGCGCACACGAAGATCCAGAACCCGGCCATGAATACGGCCCCGCCTTGAACGTGCGCGACTACAGTTTCCGCCTTCCCAGTTAGATGAGCTGGGGTGCGCCCTACACCCTCTACCCCGCCTCTAGCCCATCACCCCCGACACCTCAGGTTGAAGCATTGCCATGGGTTCGTGCAAGCATATGGCTCACCGCCAGACAGCAAAGTGCTGCGAAGAAGAGACAAGATGGGGGGCCACACGTGTGGCAGCGATGAGGTTTTTCGGGCAGCACGGTTGAACAGGACTCGTTCTGTGCAGGTTTCTTTTTTTTTGACAGGACCTGTTGCGCTTTATGCCTCGCAGGTGCGCGTGAGCAGCGCGGCAAAAGCGCATGAGCTGTGGTGCACAGCCTCGTGCAAATCCTTCCAGAAAACAGGAGCTTCTGGCGTTGAGGACGTGGTAGCATACCAACGCCACAATCTCCGCCCCGAGTGCCGCCACTACTGCGGCCGATGCTGGGAGTGCCGGCGCGCGCCAGCAGCATATACGAATATTACGCTAGCATCCTAGCCCTCAATACTCGGCGAGGATTTGGCAGCCCCTCCCCAAGTCCCCCATCATTCAATCCTTGGTTGTTTCTGCAAGCGGCTGTGGCGTGGAGCCGCCTTGTACCGCACCCGCCCAGCCATTCCCAAGCAGTTAATTAGTTTCAGTGTTGGCATGTGGCAGAGCCCACTATGGCATGTAACCCCTTGACCAGTTTCGGTCATGCATGTATATACGTACGGCATGCTCCAAAACATTGCTAGACCTCCAGATCTCATCTACATTTGTGGTATTGGGAGATGTACAGTGCGGAAGCACTGATCAGGAGCTCAAAATTGCAACAGCACCCCACCCTCCTGATGTGGCAAGTACTGTACGACAGCCTACGCGTACGTGTGCGGAGGCCCATGACTTGGGTCGGCAAAGAGACCCCCATTTGGGGCGTAGCACCTGACCGTAGTGGGCCCTGCTTGGCTCTACCTACACCTGATACCCATAACGTTGCAAGCGGTGCAACCGCAGCACCGCCGGCCGTTGCAGCTAGGGTCGGGGTAATACTGGTTGCACAGGTTGCACCGTTCACTGTCGCGTGATGACGATGCTTCTGCGTGTGGAGTCCTGAGCGGTCCCAGTCCCTTGAGCCCCCATGCGTGCGTCACCTCGCTTTGCTCTTGAGGCATAGGGGCGTTCGCGTCGGTGTCCGAACTTGATTAGTGTGATTAGTGTGATTAGTGTGTTTGTGTGACGGTGCGCGCGGTGTGCACTACACAATCATGTTTTAATGAGCTGCAGCACCACTCTCCTGTAGTAGCTGACCTAAGCAGCTGGCGACTGGTCTTAGGGGTACCCGCCTTAGGTGTTCGTGGGCTCCTGTGGTGGCTCCTGTGGTGGTGGCTCAGGCCACGAGAGATGTCAGGAGATAATAGGTTCCGTGATGTAGTATGTTCCGTGGGTTCCGGTAGCACTTCCGTTGCCCTGGGTTTGGCACGCCGTGTCAGTTGGTAGTTGCCGTAGCCTGATTCTGAGTAAGCATCTGCCTGCTACTGAGTTACAGTTGGTATATCTTATGTCGTCCAATGCCTGCGCCATTGCCTTATCCAGTGCCGTGTAGAGGCCCTATGGTTGGCGCAGGATTGTAGGCCGCGGACCTGCGTGGTGCCGCAGGTCCGGGGGCTGTCCGAGTGCTGGCTGCTCGACCATCTCAGTATTGCCTGAATAGATTCGGTACGCTGTGGAGTAGCGTCATACCGTCGAGTGGTCTGCCCATCCGGTGTCGCTGTCAGCTATCGTGAGGTTCCAGAGCCCGCGCACAGGTCGTGGTCGCTCGCCTTGTGGTCATCTCTGGTCGTTCCGAGTGTCGGCAGCTAACCTATTGTCATCAGCAGCGTATCTCGGGTCTGCCACCCTGGTTCACCGGACCATGGCCATCAGCTTGTAATACGCAGTTGGTAGTAATCCTACCCCTGAAGCCCGAGTTGGTGCGCGTCGCAGTGCTTGCCAGTTAGTTGGACCTTTGTGTTTGCATTTCCCTTCTTTTCCCCCGGATCAGCCGTGTCACATCACGTAGTACAGTACGACAGAGACACGACATCCTTGCTTAGTAAACAGCAGGCCCAACTAGTGCCGTTACAGGCCAGTATGATTTCCAGGAAAAGGAAACATAGGAAAACGCCAGAAGGCTGAACCCCCAAAAATTGTCCTCAGGTAGCCTCTGAGGTACCACCTCGCGACCAATCTGGTGCTGGGGTGTAATCATTGCACCGCAACTTATCCGTCAACAAATTCAAGCAACAACGCGGCCGGCCGTGGTTGAGGCAAAACACGGCCTATGCACATCCACGGAGGACGGCAATGAACAAGAACAAAACTTTTGGAGCGAGGGAGCTACAACGCAGCTGCTCATACATGCAGCAACACGGCGACACGAAGCGTCACAGCGACCGCATGCACTTCAATGCGGATCTTAGGAAAAGCGGTCTGCTATAAACGAACAAGCCCAAGTACATGGTAATAAGCGAGCTGACCCGCTGCTGCAGAGATTCCGGTAATGGTGAGGCTAACCACGTCACGAGGACGGCGTTCCGTGCATCGCCTTCCACGCGTCCATGTTCGCCTTGGCCTCATCCTTGTACTTCTGCTGCTCCTCCGCGGGCAGCGCCTTCCATGCTTTCCCAAGGAGCGACGCGATCTCCGTTACCGACTTCCCGGGGTTGGCGGCGGCGACGGCGCTGCGGTTCTGGTAATGGTTAGGCTAACCACGTCACGAGGACGGCGTTCCGTGCTTCGCCTTCCACGCGTCCATGTTCGCCTTGGCCTCATCCTTGTACTTCTGCTGCTCCTCCGCGGGCAGCGCCTTCCATGCTTTCCCAAGGAGCGACGCGATCTCCGTTACCGGCTTCCCGGGGTTGGCGGCGGCGACGGCGCTGCGGTTCTTGTTCGCAAAGAGCATGTACGCCGTCAGGGGCTTCTGGTTGGCCTTCTTGGCCGCCAGAGCCTCCGCCTGCGCCGCAAGAGGAGGGCGAGAGCAGTATCAGCAGGAAGGCTTACCAGGTGCAGCAGCACAAAAACGCATGTGTAAATTGACGCAAGACCCTCTGTCATCCACATTTGGTTCCCCAAAAGCCGTGGACAGAACGGCAACTAACGAACCAAGGCGCCGCTCCAGAAGAGGAGAGGGGGTGAACGCACATGCGCAATAGCATGACATCGATACGCAGGCAGGTAAGAGTCATGACGGCAATGGTTGCATGCAAGGATAAGAAGCCATTAGCGGCGACAGAACAAGCCCAGCCCACGCATGATCTGGTGCCTCCCCGCCTCCCCAAACCCTACCCGTCCCGACCTACCTTCTTCGCATCGACGGCCGCTTTCAGCTCCGCCGCCTCGCGCTCAAAAGGCGCACGCGTCTCGGGCGACGCCTCGCTCCATTTGGTTCGGACAAGTGCCGACGCCTCCGCGAAGTTTGCGGATGGGGCTGCCTTCCGCACGTCCGCATACGCGACCTTGTAGAAAAGGTTGAATGCGGACGGGGCTCGCAGGGCTTTGGGCTTTGCAGCAGCCTTCTTCTCATCGGTTCCCTTGGCCGCCTTGGCCGCCCTGGCCTTGGCGGGCTTCTCAGCATCGTCCTTAGACAATACGCACACGTAGCTGCGACGGGCAGGCGCACACGCGCGCAGAGCTGCCCAACGAAGTGAAAGCATGGTATCGGAAGTTCGGAACTGCTTCAATGAGAGAAAAGTTGGTTTTGAAGGAGTAGGACCGCCCGCTTTGTATTGCGCCGTGCCGGGTGCTGCGACGATGGCAGACAAGACAGAACCCGTTCCCGCCAACTGCCTTTTTGCCGTGCGGTTCGGCCACTTTGCACTGTTGCACACTCCCTCGCAGCCCACAACTCCTCCCTTTTCCACTTGCAATCTTATAGTCTTTGGTATGCAGCTTTCCTGCCTTTCAAGCACTGAGCTGTCACTCTGAGGGCGCCTGCTGGTCAAGTACTCAACTCATGCCGTCTTCCTGTTGATGAAGCGCTGAGGCGCAACGACACTCAAAAATGTGGGGCCTCGCGCCGGATGTTCCCGCACTTCAGGCAGCGTGCCGGGCGTTTTTGGAGGAGTGCAAATGTCCATTGTGGTAAGCAGTCGCAATAGTACACATGACGGGCTCTGCATCGGCGCGACTGCCGGTGAACCGACCAATGGGACACTAACCCGCACAGTGAGGAGCCGTGGACGGGAGCCAGCAGCTTTCCTTGTGGACATACCTTTTGCTCGTAAGTACAACATGTTCTGATGGGGTTGTGTGCATGAGGGTGTGGGTACGGAGGTTTCGGCTGTCCAGTTACCGGTACCCTGCCGGGGCAAATGTTGCGATCCACAACAGTTGTGGCTGTAGACACGGGTTTATGGTGGAGATCAGCCGGATACTTCCGCCCTGCAGCCGCATCACAGCTACATTACAGCTAAGCCCTTACACTGCAAGCCAGCCGTATTGCTCTCTTCTTGGCTGCTCAACGACCGCTCATATACGCATGCCCCGCTTGCAGCGAATGCGCAATTGCGACGCTCGAGGGCCCCGGCATCAGCCAATCGGAATGCCCGACCTGCAAACAAAAGTACTGGAAGCGGGACCTCAAACCCAACCCACAGCTCATGGCTGCGGTGGAGCACGCTCAGAAGCTGCTGAACATTACTGGTAAGGGCGGGAGAAGGCCCTGGTTAACCAATGGGCGTAACGCTGTAGTACCGCGCTTGCATTTGGTAACTCTTCTTGGACTGAGTTAGGGGTCCGGTCGGGGAAGTGACTGCTTTGCCCGTGTTTTTTTTATCATATCCACTCAGCAAGCCCTCGGCATTCGGTCTGATGCGGCCCCTCTCTGCCTTTCCAGGACGCGGGTTTGCTCACCATTTAAGACCTGAAGGACCCTCTGGCAGAGCCGCACTTCCTGGACCTGACGGTGGCGATGGCTGCCACGGCGACAACCGCGCTTCTTCGCCGAGCTTAAGCGAGGGGCAGGAGTGTGGATCCCGCCGTGCGAGCGCCGTCCAGTCTTGCGAGATGCCGGAGCGGGAGGACTGCGCATGCACCCAGGATAACGTCGTTGCGAGCTTGGGTGCGGCCCTCCGCCGCAGCAACCCCGGAGGCCCGGTTGCGGCCCCATGCGGCGCCCTTGGGGATGGAGTCACGCCGCAGGCGCCAGAGGCTCTGGGCCAACCGCTGCCGCTCCCAATCCAGCCTCCCCTCAGCTTATGTGCAGTGGAGAGCGCTGGTCGCCGAGCAGGGGATCCTGTGGCTCAAGCTGCGGCCGGCGCGCGCGCACGGCTGCTGCTGGACCCGATGAAGCGCCCTTCGACGGGCGCTGACGCTCCAGACGCTTCGGGTGCGGCGCCAGGGCAGCTAGCACAGGGTTGCAGTCGCGGCACGGCAACGGCCCGGACAGCCTTTGCTGCGCAGCCAGCAGACCTTGTATTCAGTTTCCACGCGGGCGGTGGCCAGGCTATGGGCGCTGCGGGCTCAATTGCAGCCACAGGCCAGCATCGGCACGGCCCACAGGTCGCGCCTGCTGATGGTGACTTTCCACAACCCAGCGGCGCGGCAGCTCCGTCCAAATGGAACACACCCCGCGGCGGAGTGGTTCCGCGCGGTGCGGCCTCAGCCGGGGCACAGCTGCCGCCTGCGGGCACCATGACAACGCCACGCGGAAATCTGCTGCCGCAGCCGCGCTCACAACCCCTCGCCGGGTGGCTCACATCTTCGCACGGCGGGCCGGCCATCGGCACAGGCGGGCGGCGGCAACGGCCAGGGTCCGTCATCAGCATCCGCCGTGGCACGCCAAGCGTCAATAACGCGTATCTCCTCTTTCACAGCCTGCTGGAGGAAGCGATGAACGTCATGGAGCTGGAGCGGATTGGAGGAGCGGCCGGGCAGGCTACGGAAGGGGACAGGTGCATTGCTGGTGGTGGTGGCGATGCGTGGGAGTCTTTTGACGAGGCGGCCTGGCTGTGGCGGCTGAACGCCTTGCCGGGGCCAACTGAACCGGAGCGCGAGGCGCTGGAGAATGAGCTCCTTGCCGTTGACGATTACCTAGAGGAGCTGCAGCAGCAGCTGGGAGCGGCCCTGGGCCCCAGCAGGCCGCAGGGCGAGGATGGCCTGGCGCGCGGGCAGGAAGCTGCAGACGGTCCTGCAGTAATCTCGCCAGTTGCGGAAAAGGAGTCAGGGATGCGAAAACCGGCGCAGTGCCACCTCCTGGATCAATGCCGCCCGCCGCCTGGCAGTGCTGGTTGGGCTGCACCTGCTGTCGCCCAGGGGTTCGGACCGCAGGGATCCTTGAACCAGGGCAAGGGGCTGGGCGACGGAGCTCAGCCCCGCAGCGTCAGCCAGCAGATACGGAGCACAAAAGCATGGGCCGTCCTTACGGAGGCCCAGGTTGAAGGGGGGGCCCTGCAGCCGCCTCTCATATACCGGGCCGCGCCCCTGCTGGCGTTACAGGCGCTGGATGGCCCCGGCTCTACAGCTATCGATGTAAGGCCTCCCGCCGTGATCGGCACGTCCGTGGCGCATCAGTCCCCAGCAGCGCTGCCTATGGTGGTAGCCGGAGGCACCTCACCCAAGTGCAAAACCTTTGCCACTAAGCTGGCGGGAAGGACTGGCGCTGCGGCAGCGCACGGACTGGGTGCAGATGAAGGAGCCACCGCTGAACCATCTACAGCGACAGGGTTGGCAGCTGAGGGCCTTGAAATGGGCGCGTCAGATCCTCGCCATAATGCATGGGAGGCCGGGGATGGTCCTGCGCGTAACAAGCGCCAATGCGTGGAGGCTGCGCCAGCAGGCCTACGTCCTGGCGGTCAGCTCGCTGCGTGGCAGGCGAGACCGGGCTGCCAGGCTGCAGAGTCCGGGCCGCAGCCACCGGAGGAACCGCAAGCCAGTACTCCGGGGCTGCAGCCGCCGCCGCCGAGCCCGGGCCGTCGTGCCCCTAGGGCGCCAGTCAACGGCACCGCCGAACAGAGAACCGACGGCGATGCTGCTGCGGCTGTGGCAGGTCATGCGACGAACCAGGGAGGTAAGGTGTTCAGCGTTTTTGGTTTTTAGACTGCCCACCCTGCAGACACGGTAGAGGGCAAGCATCCAATGTCTCTCACGGGGAAATGCACGAGCGCCCGGTTATCAGATGGGACGATGAGTCGGAAATGCACACATTGCAGTGCATGCACGCATGGACACTGACAACAGCTCGCAGCTCGCAGTCGGATTGCGTTACCAAGACGGATGTGCTTACTGTGCGAAGTGCTTGCCGAGGAAATGGGCTTTGTTGGAACAGAATTTGGGATCTCTATATTAATGTATGCATGGGCACTAGCACCCTACGCGCTTCGCCGTTCCCGTAACAGGTAACGGCTTCCAAGTTCCGGTCGCTAAGGTGCCCAGGCCTGCCCCGGTCGCACCTGCCAAGACACGGGAGCCGTCACCCCTCCAGCCGCCGCCGTCAGCAGCCCAACTGGAGTACGCGCAGCAAGAGGTGTGTTTACAGCTTCCAGGAGCGAGCGGCGCAAACCTTGTAGCGACCGTCTACCAGGGTTCGTATTTGTCCTGCATGCAGTGCGCCTCTCGAGCCTGCGTGATGATGCTTGTAGGTGAGCGATGATGCTGCACGCCCGCACGGACGCCGCCGGGCGCCGCCCAAGCGGTACCGGTCTGAGCCGCCGCGGCCGCCTTTGGCGCCGCCCTGTGCGGAGGCACAAGCGGAGGATCTGCAGCAGGTGGACGGAGGCGCTGCTCCGCTGGTTCCGGCTGCTAACCGAGCGACAGCAAACAAGCGGCGGTCCCGTGACCGGGACTCTGGCGCTGCCGCAGCGGCAACGGCCGCCGCAGCGGTCGCCGCGCCGTTGCCGGTCCTTGGGGCTGCTGATGGGACGACAGGCGGCGGTCTGTCGCGCAGGGGCAAGCCGGTCTCCATCCTCACGACGGGCCTGTCGAACAGCGAGAAGGGCAGGTTGAATGCGCTTGCGAAGCGCATTCGCGGGGTGGAGCTGCTTGAAGATGTTTTGCCGTAAGTTTCGGAAACGTTGCCGTGCGTGGAGACCCACCATATGGTTGACAGCCCTAACTTTGGAGCGCCCTTCAGCTGCACGCAGCATACCGGTAGCTTACCACTAGTGGGTACGATGGGGCTATCAGGCCATGCGGAATGTACCTGCAGGTCATTTGAGCGCTGTTGCGCCGCATGCAACATGCGTTTTCTGTTGATAGTAACAAGATTGCTCGGCGGACTGGGCCGAGTCCTCAGCTCCGAACCATGATGCGTGAGCTGCTTTTGGGCACCAAAATATTCAAGACACCAGTTCTGCCGCATCAGCTCCCTTCTCACCTGGCCCGACAGACAGATGTCGCACCTTGTGGTGAAGCTAGGGCCCGACGGCGTAGCGGCGGCGCGGACCGTCAAGTACCTTCGTGCAGTGGTGCTGGGCTGCTGGGTGGTGGGCATGGAGTGGGTGGAGGCATGCCTGGCCGCGGGTCGGCTAGTGCCGGAGGGGCCCTACGAGGCGAAGGTGGGTAAGACGTCGAATTGCACTGGGCAGGGCCTGCGTAATTGGCCTTTGTGCTTTACCGCCACTGCGCATTAATATGACTCCTATTCCATCAAAGCTGGGGCGAGCATTTATTGTGATACCTTCGCCTATGTGGGGTGTTGCTGGCGGCACGACGGCACCCTCGGCTGAAGTGAGTTGCCACATATCTAGCCGGTGCGATGGCCCCTGCAGGGTGACCCGATATACCAGGGGGCTCCAAGCCTATGCCGCCTGCGAGCCGAGCGCGGCGAGCCGCCGCTCTTCAGCGGCGTGGAGTTTTGCGTCAACTACCTGACATCCGCCGGTGCGTGTTCGGCACATTGCCGGTCTGGTGCTCGGCGCCCACAACGCAGACGGATTCAGCCAGTGCATGATGTGTCGCTTTACCACCGTGGTGACGTCACTCCGCTACTGCAAACAACATCCATGCGCACCTGCGGCTTCCGTTTCTTTTCTCGCAGCTCCCTCCGTTTTTGGGAGAGGCCTTCACGTCGGTCGGGTCTCATGGGGTCGAGTTTATACCACCACTGAATGCAAGGGATGCTTGCGCTGAACGCTCTTGATGGCTACCCCTATCAGGCAAGGTGCCTCGCTCGGACGTGGAGGGTCTACTCCAGGCCGCAGGAGGCCACATCGTGCGCCGCCCTAGCTCCAGGCCCGGCGCACACCCTGGCGGGCTATCGCTTGCCGCGGCGCTCTTTGGAGGCGCAGCCGGTGACACCTACACCAGCGTCCTGCCGTCACAGCAGCCAACGCAGCATTCATTCCCGGACCGCGACCCGGCGGCGCTGCCGCTGCCTCAAGGCTTCCCCTCAGTAGTTGTCCTGCTGGCGAACGTGGACACCTCTGACGCTAGCCGGGTGGCTCGCGAATGGGGCTGTCTGCCCGTCACCCGAGAATGGGTGTTTGACAGCGTAAGTTGCCACCAGCTGGTTTTGCTGTCCACGGTATCACCCACAAGAGCAAACACACGCACGAGGAATCGTCTTAGAACCTCACGTGTCCTGCCGCTTGGGATGGGTTATTGAGAGGCTGACAACTCCCATGCTTCTGCGGCGGTCTTGCGTTTTCCGTATGGATGTAGCATATCACATCGTACTTCTATCTGCCAGCTGCTGACACGTATCTGGTTGCTGCTCGATACGCTCTGCGTGCCCATTCCTTGCAGGTCTCTCACTTCCAGCTGCTGCCGGTCGAGCCGTACACCGTCCCGCTGGAATCCTGGCAAGGCACCGCGGATGCGAGTGCGTAGCCGTTGCGGTGTGGCGAGCAGGCAGCCCGCGTCTTAAGGGCGTCCTCCGACACTACCCGACTGTATCTCCCAACACGTGCGCTAATTGGGTGATAGGTTGTTAGTGGGATATGGTGGTGCTGCCGGCGCTTGTGCTCAAATAGCACAAGCAGCTTGCGGCCGGCGCCGCGCTGGCTGCCGTGCTCTTTACCGCTGCGCAGAGCAGCTATGCACGGCGGCTGGAGGTATGCGGCTCGTGCTGGTACGTGTACGGAGCATTGCGCACGCTGCGGTCCCGGTGGGAATTTAAACTTACAGCTGTGAATTGCATCATAGCAACGCTGTTTTCTGCACGTCCCCCCAATACTTGAAGCGAGGAGTGTGCCATTCTGCAAGCGTGGTGAAGACTAGACAATAAACATGAGTACGACTGACATGTGGTTCATGATTGGAAAATGGCATGAATCCAGCAGACTCGTGAGATGTCTTGCAATACATTACGCGGCCGCATCGGGGTGCAATGCCGTGTGTGCTGGACAGACGTCATGCGAGTGCCTGCAGGGTGTTTTACCGCAGAACGGCAGTAGCCTGCATCTTCACATCAACACATGAAATAGCCTTTGATGAATGCGTCAGGTATCATGCTGTGATGGGTCTACCTGGCCTATGTGGTGCGCGCTCACGGTTGGCAGTCAACAACCGTTGGAGTTTGTCGGGTCTGGTTGTCAATGATCCATTATATGAAAAAAGAGAAACCTGCACAGAAAGAGGGAGCCCGCCCGCCTATGAACACATGAACGCGAGTGCAGTTAAGGGTGTGTGCGACGGCGAATGATTAATGGGCCGGTAGCCATGAATTTCTTCTCTGCGTGTATTCCAACTGAACCAGGATGTCAACGGATGGGTTATATGGTCCACAACAGTGTAGCACAGTCCCGATTCCGACAAGGCTAAGTGCTCGAATCCTGGCTTTCCAGCTGCTGTCTTGTGTGTGCTGCGGCCAGATCAAAGAGAGAAACCTGCACGGGAAGAGGGAGCCCGCCAGACGGGTGCACCAGGTGGCGCCGCAGGGTCGATCGCCCTGCGGTAGGGAGACATTTATTTTACCGCACACCGCCTATGGATGGTGACGGTCTCTCTCACGTCCGTCCTGCTTAACAGCACGTCCATTGTTTGATGCCGTCATCGCATGCCGTCCATGTGAGATGTGTGGCTGGGATTGCAAGCATTGCTGAGGGCCTCTGCGTTGTTCGACACACTGCTGAGCTTTGATGCGGGTGCTACCTAACCGGTAGTCGCGTGCTGCAAGACAAAACCTGACACAGCCGTCCCGCCGCATCTTAATTCAGGTCCCGCCGCCGCGTCCACGTCGGGTCCCTATCAATGTCGAATCCATTGCTGCCACTTGCAACAAAGGTCAGGTAGGCAGCACGGTGTTGCTTGAGCTCACTGAGCTCCAGCAACAACCTGCAAACATTCCGATGCGGAGGTTTCCCGTGTCACAGCTGTTACTGCAGTCCAGGAAGCAGACACAAATCTCACCCCAGCGCCACGCAGAGTCCTAATCCAAGCACCACACCAGGTGAGACCCGTCTCCCCATCGTTCCCCATAGTCTCAGACCGGCTTATTAGAATGGCTATGAGAGCTCGTGAGTTGGCAAGGGCTGGTGCCACGGCGGCGCGCCAGCGGCGTTGCTGGCGCGCAGGCCGCGGGGCCGGCGGGGGCGCGGTTGGCGCTGGCATTGCCGGTTTCGGGGCACGCCGGCTCGTGGTAGGCGTGGGGGAGCCATGCTTGGCTGGTGTGGTAAACAGTGACTTCGGGTGGCTAGAGAGAGTTATGCCTAGGGTCGCATGGATTGCAGCTCACCTGGGACGTACTTGCCTCGCAGGCGTATCCTATGGATAGCAGCGTGCTGAAACCTCGCAGGTGTGTGTATCCTGTACGCGTGACAGTGTGCTCAAACGGTCCTACGCGTGCACGGTCATGTCGCCTGAAGCTGCCAGGCCTGTCCTCGGGAGGTCAGCCTAGCCGCAGGCCTAAGCTAATCAGACCAGCCAACGTTACAGATTAGCAAACGAGACACTGGAGCTATTCCCTCCGTTCCAGAGCCTCTGACCGTGTCTGTGCGGAGGGGGATGCCATGCCGGGGGAGCGACGGCAGAGTATTGGGTGCCGAGGGTGTGGTCACAGGCCGCTAGATCAACGCCGATCCATGCCCTGCCCCTTGATCCACAAATTGGAGATGGGGCTGTGCGCGAGGCTGATGGCGAGCTGCAGGGGCTCTGGGGTCCGGCATTGGGCTGTCCCGCCGGGGGAAGGGGGGAGGGGGGGGGGGAAAGGGCCGTGGCGGGTTATATTTAAAATCCTGCTGGACGCGGTTTGGATCCGCGGTTGGATCCGGGCACTAGTGATCTTCATTATGATCATTGCCCAGCATTACCGATGCCAACAGGATCAGCTCAATCCTATAGCTAGGATCCATAAGGCGAAGACAGCTTGACTCGAAAGCCGTTTTCGCTCGACGTTTTGCACGGTAATGGAAAGCTTTGGGCAACTAGCGGCTGCTCTCAACGACAAAGTAAGCGAGCTCAAGAGGCAGGTACAGCTGCGGATAGAAGATGGAGCTGTGGAGCTGTTCTCTCAGGACTTGGTCGGGCTCGAGGTACGCACTCCGAACCCGACAACATGCCCCGGCCGACAAGCAGCGTTCGTCTACGCCTGCAGGCCGCGGTACGAGCCCTGGAGACTCAGATGTCCACACTCAAGGTCTACATTCAAGACGAGTTCGCTGCTATGCCCAAGGCGAGGACAAGGCGCTCTGTGCTCCTTGCGTTTCGTAATGCATGCCTGTCTTGCTGCTAGAATGGCTTTTTGGTGCCTGTATCTGGGCCAGTAAGGAACTGGGTTAATGATGTCGGGCCGGGTCCGCATGTCCATTTGCTCGCCCTTACCCAGCCCCACACGCGGGGCTGGGTGAACTCCGCCGCATCGACATACCGGGTATTCCATGCGGACAATGGCAATTAGCGAGCTTTGTACGGCTGTCGGTGTCGTGTCCGTGCATGCAGGTTGAGGCTATTGTTGAAGCATCGAAGCTTCAAAACCAGCACCTGAACGCTATCGCCTCCAACCTGCCAACTCGGCTCCCTCGCCCAGCTGCGACGAGCGTGCTAGGCGCTTCGTTGGCACCCGGGCGCCCCGGACAGGGGGTTGGGCCGCAAGACGCACCACGCGCAGGTGAAGCAGCATGACGGTACCTCGCTTGAATTGCTTTGCCAAAGCTTCCTTAGGCACTCGCGCTACATGTTAGGCGCCCAAGCTCGCAAGAGCCGGGTTGAACCGACCGCTGCTGTATTTCATATGACATAGTGCAGCTGTCACTCGCTCTTCCAAACATGCCGCAACACCCAGTACGGGACAGTAAGGCCCGATGGGCATACACATCCGAACTTGCTAGCACCGTAGTAAAGGGACTGTGTCTACTTGTACACAGCGTCGCACCTACGATACGTGCTGCGCAGGGCCGTCCGGCGCCCTCGGCGCTCCCGCTGAGGACGTGGGCAGAAAGCGCAAGGAGGTACCGCGCTGGTACGTCACCGAGAGAGAGTTCGAGTCCACTTCCTCGTACCTGCGCGGGCGCCTTCAGCCCGATAAGGTATACTTAGGCTGTGGTCGCTGGGTACGCTAATCCTGGTAGCCAATGGCTCGTTGCAATTTTCCTTATTGAAGCTCACCGCTGGCTGCCCGCAATGGTATGGCCCTGCCCAGACATGTGGTGCTCCTCTTTGCAATAATAGATGTGCGGTGCCGCCTATGGCAAGCGCAAGTGGCATGACATGCAAGCTGTCCTCTTCCCGCCCACCGCAGCTGAACGCTGCCCTTGATGAACTGGCTGTACACGCCAACAACAATCAGAAGCTCATGGCGGCGGTGAAATCGGGCGGAGCGAAGCTGGCGCCGGCAGACCGGAAACGGGCGACCGACATATACCATAATGTCGCCGTAAGCAGATACGGGAGTCGGAACTGTGCGTGCAGTCAGCGCTGATTCGTCCCGTACCTCGGCACCTCTTACGAGCACCGGCTCTAAGGGCTCGCGCCCAACATGGGATGGGAAAAAGAAAACAGAGACAGGGCAGGCAATACACACCCGGAGGTGCGACGTTTCCAGTAGGGTGCCGGGTACAGGGCATGGCGGGCGAAGGAGACGAACAGACGGCCCCTCTGGGATGGAGAAATACCTTATGGGCCTTGCGGTATTTTCTTAAGTACCGTACTCGCTTTCGACCCTTCTGCTGAATGCCTGTAGATGAAGGACACGATCAAGGGCCACTATTGGTTCCTGGAGTCGGACCTGCGTGATGGCCGCGAGCTAAAGCTTGATAAGACGGGCAAGGCCATGATCACACTGCTCCGTCACCTAGGACGCCTTCAAGAGGCAAGTTTTCACAACGTTCCTCAGGGCTTCTCCCTTCGAGACGACCTTTTAGGGTTACCGGCCGCCTAGCTTCTGAATGCACCAGCCGTGTCGAAGGAGCTTGCCTGTCTGAATTACATGTTTTTGCGGCGTCATGACAGGTCTATGTTGACACTCGTAGGTACGCTGCAACGTGGACGGCGTGGCCGTCACCACCTACGTGCTCCTGGACGACTCGCGCCGTGTGAGCTGATTCGGGGCGATGGAGGCCTGAGCAATACCCATGATAAAACCATACATGCATACATGCACGAGCCCCCTATGCTCTGCAGTGTTTGGTGCGCATAGGTGCTTGATGTGGACGTGCTGGCTTGGTTACGTATGTATAATGCTGTTTGGTGCAACTTGCCACGGACATACCTTGCGTGAGCACTGCATTGCGGGTGGTACGGACGTGTTACTTGACCGAACTGGGACTGTGGGCTCGTATACGCAGCCCACTGCCCTGCACAGTGACAACCCTTCTACTGCCATGAACGGAATGACTTACAGGGCTCATTGGAGGGTGTCTATGCGCTTCTGCGGGTGATGAACGTATTTGCACAGCCGCAGGTCAGAGTTGCCTTTTTACATGAATGCCAAGTTTTGTTTCCATCGGGTGGGAGGGAGTTCTCGGTTCTGTGGGGGATCCCAAGCAGAGGAGCCTGCCGGCAGGTGTGGTGGTCCTTGGGTCTTCGTGGAGTGGTAGTGCTCCCTGATGAGGGCCGCCATATGAAAATACGAATGTCTGGTGAGGGACGCACGGCTAGCAGTTCAGTGCCTATCCTACATTGGCGCGTGTCTGTCGTATCGAAGCGCGCACCGCCCCTGATTAGCTAAACATCGTTTTATGGTATGAGGCGGCCGACTCACAACTGGCCTTTAGTACGATTATGATGTGTTGAGGTGCTTGTGCGCAGTGGTGGTCATGACCAGTGCGCATTGTCGGGGCGGTGGCTGTATGTGGCTGGGATGCCTTTGGTGCTATGCGACTTCGTTGTCAAGCGGGTCTGCCGACGGGGGGAGGCGCGGCAGCAGACCGGCATACATTATGTTGCAAATTCCACCGCTGAGAGCAAGCTCAGCGAGACAGGGCTGGCAGGCGTTCACAGCATACGGCAGCCTTGTCTTGATTCACAAATTTTTTCCCTGATTCCCTAGCATGCTGGCTTTATATCAGCACCAATCAAGGCCAATCCCGTACACAGGATATCACAACAAGCCGCGCAGGTGTCCATCGAAAGGACCCACCCTTGCGGCAGCTCAACCTAAACTCACCTAAACTCAACTATGGTTACCCAGATTGCACTGACGTAGCTATTATCCTGTCTTGAATGTCACATTGGCTACATACACGTGCTTTGCTCTTGTCTTTGCCTTGCGGCCTATGGCGGGTTGCAGAACAAACTTCCAGTCGGAGGTCTCAACCCTTCGGGCTTACACGCAAGCGTAAGGCGTGTAAAGACCGCGTAAGACCGCCTAAGCTTGCCGTACAGGAAATTTCTGCTTGCCGCGGCCTATTTTTGCCATCTTGTCCTATTTTTGCTTTGGCCGCGATCCCAGCATATCAGTCATTGCTGTGGCGCCATGTCCGCTTGATTCTGTTGGGAAGAAGCGGAAATAGGCTTGCTTACACGGTCTTACACGGCCCTTACACGCCTTACGCTTACGCGCGTAAGGACCCAGGATTGAAACCCCCGACCGGAAGTTTGTTCTGCAACCCGCCATAAGGGTACGCGCAGGGCCTCAGTCATGGCCACCGAACATTGTATGCGTTTGTTGCGTGCCTTTGAAGGACGGATCCGTACCAGGCGGCTCAAAAACGCACTCGANGAAACCAAACCGACCTGCACGGCACAAGTCGTATTTCTACGCGACACCACCTAAAACAANAACGTATACAGTTACGTACGACGACGACATACGACGGTA
>LSYV01000003.1:2492423-2516467 GCA_001584585.1 Gonium pectorale
ACCCAGATTGCACTGACGTAGCTATTATCCTGTCTTGAATGTCACATTGGCTACATACACGTGCTTTGCTCTTGTCTTTGCCTTGCGGCCTATGGCGGGTTGCAGAACAAACTTCCAGTCGGAGGTCTCAACCCTTCGGGCTTACACGCAAGCGTAGACCAGGATGAACCCCGACCGGAAGTTTGTTCTGCAACCCGCCATAAGGGTACGCGCAGGGCCTCAGTCATGGCCACCGAACATTGTATGCGTTTGTTGCGTGCCTTTGAAGGACGGATCCGTACCAGGCGGCTCAAAAACGCACTCGATGAAACCAACCGCTGCACGGCACAAGTCGTATTTCCAGCGACACCACCTAAAAAGACAGTATCAGTTCAGCAGCATGACGGTCGCGGTCTCATAAGCCTTGCCAGCTGCAGAGGCAACAAACCGTGCCTTGTCCATCAACTGCCCCTCATTCAGCGAAAGCTTCCAAGTGGTAGTCCTTAAACAAAGTACGCCGACATACATTCATCTGCAGCTGCATAACTGTCTTGTTCACCTTTTTAACGCGCTCGTCAAAGGCTGCCATTTCCTCAGCACAACGCATCCCGCAGCCACAATCAATGTCCCGGAATCACAGCTTTATAGGGGCTCTCAAACGTTTGTTCAGGGAGCCAGCAAAAGACCCGGCCAGGCCGAGGACTGCTGTCGACCCGACTGTCGACCCGACACCAGTGTCCTACGTCGAGCACCGGGGGACGCGAACACCCACTGAATGCAGCAAGCTTTGCGAGCCCCGGCCCATCGATGGCAGCCTGACCCCCGTCAACCAAGCAGGAAGCTCCACCATTGAGATAGCGTTGGGCAGAAGCGGCAGGAAGGGCCTCCTAAACTATAACAGCGGCCCAGTACCGTCTGCGCCCGCTTCTATTCAGGTAGGCCCCTTCCGCTTTCCGGCGTGGGTAGTTGATTTATTCGCTTTTGCCCACGGCTTGATGAGTGAAAATGAGTCCCTTTGAGACGTGTTCTATGCCTCTGGATTTGGATCGAAGGCACGCCTGGTTTTGTGGCTTGCCCGTGCTGCAATTGCGTATCCAAACTTTCAGCCCCGCTCGTCGCCCTATGCAGGAGAACCTGCACCACAGCATCTCGGACCCATGCAACGAAGCTTTCTCGCGATGGACGGCCGACAGTGACGACAGCTGGCTGGCCGACAGCAAGACTGCCCGTCAGCGCGGGGCCGCGCACGAGGCCCGCCCGGCCAGCATGTCGTCCCATCTGCTGGTGGCGAAGGAGCGCGTGGCAGGCTCCAGGCCGGCGCCTCGCTCAGACGTGGCGCCGCCCTCACTCCGTGAGCTCCGCGGCGCCAGCCAGGAGCTACAGAGTGTAGCCACTGTAGTGTCCGCCGATGCCAGGCCGGAGCTCGGAATCAGCAGGCTGGTCTCGACAGAACCGGTCGCTCTTCCGCGGGTGGACTCAAGGTGCAGCTCGCATTCGTCCATCCCGCACAGCCCCGAGCCCATCGGAGCGGCGGAGTTGGCGCCCAAGGCGGCCAGCAGCATGCTGCTTGCCATGTGCCCGGCGATCCCGGATGCCATGAAGAGGCGCGCATGGGGCCTGGAGGTGAGTGGGATTGCAATGGTCGCGTGAGGCCTAGCTGTCCCAGCGCAAGGCCCCGGCTTCAGTCGGCGTTACACACTGTGCAGTGGCCGGGATTCCCTGAGCCTCACCGCGCTTCTGTTTTGCCCAAGTATTGCGTCCATTAGCAGTTGAAGTAAACATGCGTGTTAATCGAAACAGTGCTCTGTGACTGCTGCCTCAGGATTACCTCGTGAGCCGAAGGATATACAAGGGTTCTGCATCAGCCGTGTACAAGGTGTGAAACCAGGGATTCTTTGCTTCCAATACTATACGCCTTACTCGTCTGACTTGAGTCGCTCTGACTGTCGGTACGGCGATAGCTCTATCGCCGCGTACATTCTTAGCAGGTCTGGTCAGCGTGCTTGCGGGCATACGCTTACAGCCCATTGTGTCCTTACAGTAGCTTACGAGGGGCGAACTTGAGGCTTCATTCCAGCAGCACATCGTTGCGCGCTCGCCAAGGGGCAAGGGCGGGCACTGGGATTTTGGATTAGCGGATGAAGGGGCGGGTTACAACGGATGTACAGCAAGCAGTCCAGTCCACATGAGTTCAAATGCAGCGGATGTTCCCGTTCCGTGCTGGATGCAGTTGATGGGTTTTGATGCTTTGCCGCAGGCAACGTGCCGGTATTCGGGACTCCCTGTCGCACTGAAGTGCTACTTCCTGAACAAGGTCCCAGCCAACGTGGTGCACATGATTGTGCGCGAAATCAAGGTGGGTGCTTCTTTCCTGCAAGTGCGTATGTGTGCTCGGAACGCTCGCTTGCACACGTGCAGCACTACCGCGACACTGCACTTCTGCGCATACCACGGACCAGCCCAAAAGGCGTCCGCCCCGCCGCCAATGCAGATCCACACCGACCTCGTGCACGACAACATAGTAATGCTGTACGCGGCATTTCAGGTGCGAGGGAGCATTGAAGGTGTTGCTTGTGCACCGCTCAAGTTGACCGCTCGGTGCCCTGCGGCCATGCGCATTGCACGTCCTGCGAAGACACCCCGTTCGCGAGCCTGGATTGTATGTACGGTCCATACGCTTGGGCGCTGACCCCTCACGCTTCCGCCCGTCTATCCCTGACATTCGCCCGCAGGACAAGGTGTGCATCAAGGCCAAGAGAGGGTGCCGGGGCCCGGAGGGCCTCGTGTGCTGCTGTTCATTGTGCAGCAGCCTCAACAGCCTGCCCTGGGCCTACCTGCCCGCAGCATTCGCTTGCCTTTGCAACGTGAGCACGGTGCCGTGCGCTAGACTGGTACGCTCAGTCGCCCACCTATGTTAACCCATCCCGCAGACTCGACTGGTGCTGGTCCAGGAGTACGCGGCCCGCGGCGACCTGTACCACATCAGCCGGGCGCTCCCCGCGCGCACCATGACGGAGGAGCAGGTTGCCTGCCTCGTCCTCAAGCCCTTCCTGGACGGGCTGGCCTATCTGCACGCCCGGGGCATCTGCCACAGGTGAGGCTTCCCATTTGTCCCTTTGTGTTCCCAAAGGGTTGTAGAGGCGAACACCATGTTTACACCTGCGCTGGAGTGTGAAGACGGTTATGCTGTACAGAAATCCAAATCCGTTGACTTGCTACCGTAATCTGACGCGTTGCCGTCCCTACGTGCTGTCGGCCCCGATTGCAGGGACGTGAAGGTATGTACGCGCGGGCAAGAACGGGGTCTCTGCCATCGTGCTACCACGGATCGCTCCTCCCAAGCATGAGTCTGGAGCACGGGTTTTTACACCGACGGCTGTGGAGGCCGCAGCCACCTTACGACGGCTTAAGATGCCACAAGCCACCAAAATGTCGTCAATACCAATGGTTGCCTTTTTCGTGCTCGCAGCCCGAGAACATTCTCTTCACCGCCGATCGCCGATTGGTAAGGCCTGGAAAGGGGCATCGCGCAGCTGCCCTCCCATGCTGTGCCCAGCTGGCTCTTTGACGGCAGGCGTGTTGTAATGTAATCTCGCTTGTTGTAGCAGCCTTGAACCCAGGCGTGCCCTTGCATACAGGTGATTGCAGATTTTGGAGTGAGCATCTCCCTCCTGGAGGAGCGAGCGGTAACCCGCGCCGGGACCCGTAAGTTTGACGCGCTGCCCTGTGCTGAGCCTACCGCATTGCCTCGAGCCCCGGGGCTTCTTGTTGATGTATACAGCTGCACAGCTGCATGGCACCTTCGTCCACTAGACACGAGTCATGTGCGTTGACCAGCGGGCCGACTTCTATGTCCGTGTCCGTGCCTTGCCCTACCTGCTGGCAGTCGAGTACATGGCCCCTGAAGTGGAGCGCTGCCCCCTCAAAATGCTGCCCGAGGAGAACAAGGACCAGCAGGCGCTGGCGTATACGACTGCCGTGGTGAGTGTCGGGCCGGGGTGCTTGCGGATTGCTCCCATGCGCGATTGCGCTCAAAGCATGCTGACAGGCAGTTTCCTGGGAGTTGCTTACCAGCCATCTCGACCGTCCAGCTGCCCGACAGACATCAACCCAGCCTGGCCCCGGCGTGCTTCTGGGCCGCCCATTGAGCAGTGGGCCCCCGCAGCATGCGGGTGATCGCTCACCACTTTTCCTTATCCGTGCAGGACATATGGGCCACTGGCGTGCTGGCCTACGAGTTGCTTCTGGGCTTCCCGCCGTTCCTGGATGAGCAGAGCGGTGTAGCGCTCAGCTTTCCCTCCTCAATGTCGCCCGGAGCCCGGGACTTCATAAGCTTGGCGCTGGCGGAACGGCCCGAGGACCGCCCCACCGCTCCGCACCTCAGCCGCCACCCTTGGATCACGATCCTGTCCCGCTCTGCCGTAGGCAGCACCTCACCTGCTGTTTCGACGCGTCAGGTGTGGCCTGAATCCTCATGAGCACCAGCAGGCCAGGACTATTCTTTCGTTGCACGGCTTCCGGGTCAGGTGTGGATGCCGCCCCTATTGGCTAAAGCCCGTAACGTTTATTTATGTGCGTGAATCGATAGGGATGCCCTGCTACCCTCACGCGCTTCATGTGCCGTACGCGTGCAGATGACGGTTCATTACACACCGAGCCAACTGGGCAGCGGGGGCAGCCCTATCCCGGTCAACCCGTCTCGTCTCGGCAATGCCTCCTTGACCTGCGCACAGGTGAACAGCACAGCCGAGGAGTAGTCGTTGTCTGAGACAGCGCGCGTCACGTCTCTGCTTTTGTCTGCGTGGTGGTTGACGGTTGTCCCGTCCAGCCACGGGGCTTGAGAACAGAAGGACTGCAAGATGTGCATTACTCCCGTGCTGCCACAGCCTGGTTGGCAATCGCGGGTCCTTCTTGGCAGGTAAATGCGGTGCACTTTGTCAAGTTGTTACGGCGCTTCCGTTACTCGTATGCATCTTCACTGGCTGCCAAAGCGTCTTACGGGCTTCGTATTGCAGTTCGTCCGACGCCGGCAAGCCTTCAGCATTGTGTCTTGCCGCCTAGCGTATATCATGGCTGTACGGGAGCATGTTGTCATTTCGCAAGTTGTCAGTTAGTGCACTTTGTCAACACTGTTCAATGTGTTCCACGGACGTCGTTCCCGCGGCCCGGGTGTGTTGTTGTCGTCCTGGTGAACTGTAGCGCCCGCTGCTGTCCGTGTCTCCGTTGTGTGCGCTGCTGCCTTGCTCTGCCAAAGCCACACCTTCCTAGATTTGCAGAGCGTACGCATAGCCATAAGGGACACGTTGGGAACGTGCGTTGACCCGCTGTCGGCTCGAGTATTTGGGGTTGTATTGGGAATCGCTTCAGTCCATATGGGTATTGATGTTCTGTTTGTTGACGGGTGCTCTTAATTTGCTTTATGAATGACGCTGGCTGACAACAAAGCCCGCGTCTACTGCAAGTCTTTTCATTCTTTCCTTGCGGCGGTGTGGTGGTGGTCGCTTACAGTTGACACACGGTACCAGCCGTACCGTCGATGCCTTATTGGTTGCGAGGCTTGGTTTGTCAAGGCAGGTAGGATTGTTGGGCTTTCGCAAGTTTTATTTGCTCCAATACTTAGCACCGCCCACAGTCATCCGCGCATCAGATTGTTGCACGGCCAGCGTCGTTAGCAGTTGATGCCGTGGGAGGTAAGGCAACGGGTCGGAACGAACCGCGGATTGCACCACAGCGAGCTTTGGGTCGTGTGATGAAAGCATCGGTTTGGACACGCATGACGTGTTGCTCGTTCGCATATGCTGCTGCATGTTGCACACCTGTGCTTTTGTGAGGGTGCCCGCGACCACGTCTTGCCCTGTTGCCCAGATTGTTTCCGACGCACTTCGCAACTTAAACCTCAGCGGCGGCCGTACGCGAGGCGGCATTCTACATGGTAACATAACCCAGTGAGCTGGGGCACGCCTGCGTGTGTGAAGCGAAGGAGGTGGCCTGTAGGGTTGGCTTTCGGGACCGAATGTGATGCGGTGCCAAGCGATGTTCGTTTGTTGCGCTGTTTGCAAGCGGCGACGGAAAATTATCAACTAAGAGGGTTGTGAGTCACTTATCCGGTTTTCTGCAGTGATGCCCTGACGGCATCGCTGTGCAGTTTTTTTTGCAAGCACTGCTAGCGCGTGATTCTGTTCGCAGCTACGTGTGCCCCTTGGTGCCGTACTTATGTCCTTGGGGTAATTGCGGGCATGTGGCTTTGTATAACCCTTGTACTACTTGGGGCCTGCATTGGGGACTTCATTGGCGTTCGCTTTATAATAGCTAATGGTAAAGCTGCTTGGCTTGTCGGCGTGCATGTGGAGTCGATGCCTCGCAGTTCAGGCCGCTCAAGTTGCAGTGCAATAGGTACCGTTGCAGTCCAGCAGTTGCAGTCGCGTTTGCACGGCCTGACATACCATCCATAGACCAGAAGACCACCGCGGGCAACATCGCACCAGCCTGTATGCCGAAGCAGACGTAGCTACTTGGGGCCGTGCGCTGCGATGCAGAACGGGCCCGCAGGCCGACCTTGCGACCCGCTTGCTTGGACAGAATGCTGACGATCTCCGTTGATGGGCAAAAAATGACTACCGGTATGCTTCCAGGCGCTTGCATGACACGTAGGAATGCGCATCTGGCTCGAGCCACCCTACAAGCGGGTTGAATACACAGTCGAACCGCCTGCTACGGTCATTAAAACAGTCGGTGCGCTGGAATAACGGGCAGGCCCCGACCACCCAACGCGGCTTGCCAGATTTCTTCGCCAGTAACACCAAGTGCCAACAGGCACAACCGACACAGTTCGCTTGATTCCATAACTTGGAATCAAGTGACGGACGAGGAATCAAAAAACGGTATGTACTGTTCACCCAGCGCAACGCATAGAAAACGCGTAGCGGCACGCGGGGACAGCAATAGGCACTAGCCCCGCAGAAAGCAGCTATTGGGACTAGAGGCGCTTGCCCATAAATAGCCGCATGCGCGGTAACGCACGCCGCCTTTGACACAGCGCATCAAGAATCTGGGGCCGGGCCTGACCCGGGACTGCCTATATGTCAGTAGGGACCTGAACTCCCCGATGCCGATGCACTTCATGTACGGGCTTACACTACATGAGGAAAACGAACATGACTGCGCAACGTGACGGCTCCCTGCCATGTAACCCCATGTCTTCGTCAACTTACAAACGACGAGCCATGAGATCCGAGCATACGGTAGTCCAGCTGTGCGTGGCCAAACCTGACGGTTCCAAGGTGCCATTTCCAGCTGGCGACACACGCGTTGCTCATACCTTGTTCAGCTTCGTTGCAATGCCAACGCGCACACACTGATCGAAGGCGACGCACGCAAAGAGTCCCTCCTTGTCTGGGCTCCAGTCAAAGCCCGACACCGGCTGCGTGCTGAGGTTCTTGTAATTGAGCAGCTCCACGGAACCCGCCACGCCAAGCTCGATTCCGTCGTGGTCCTGTGAGCACAGCGCGCGGCAGACACAACGCGCCGCCAACCAGCGACCGTCAGATGCGGGAGGAGGCGGAACCCAGGGAGGCGCACGCAGCCTAGGGCACAAGAAACGTAAACACATCATGAAAATGTCACGCGAGCAGCGGAACGGGCTGGTGTACGCCAGGATACGGCACGGCCAGACGATGCGCACCTTGACCTTGCGCTGATCCGGATAATGGTACTTGTATAGGTACAGATTCCCGTCTCCCGCCGCAACCATGAACACCTCGCGGTTTTGCGGCAGGTGGTGGCAGCCCCAGACGGTGGCCCCCGCCGTGATCTTCTCCGACACGCTGGCGAAACCCTGAGGACGCCCCAGTGGGTGCACACGGGACCACGGTTACGGTGCCTGCCCCGAACTGGCGAGACGGAAGGTAATCACATAGCAGGTTGCGGCTCTTGCCTTCTTGGGATGTTGCGTCCGCGCGTCGAAGACGTGGAATTGCGCCTCCAGGCAGGTCACCACGAACTTGTTCATGGCGATGTCCTTGCGGTCAAACTGAATGCCGCACACGCCGTTCTTCACATTGGTCTCCCACCGGACCTGTTTGGAACGAAGGGGTCACTGCCATGACTAAAACTAAGCATCACATGACAGCCGACAGTTGAGCAATCGACCGACCGAGGACGGACGAGGCAGCTGATTTTAACACATCGTGTCTTCTGCTGTAAGGCCGTGCAAAACCATGAGCTCTCGTTCGAAGCTGACTTGCCTTGTTCATTCGCAGGTCAAACATTTTGACGTCGCCGTTGTCGTACCCAGCGAGCACGCAGCGCTCCTCGTCGTTGTACGAGTTCCCAAAGGACACGCACCAGCAGTCCCTGTGGCGAGTAGCACAGTCGGATTGGAAGCAAACGCGTGGACACTTCAGGGATGTAAGGATCAGAATCTGCACAAGCAATGTACGGCCAGGCGAACGGGCATGGCAGTGCCAGTGCGTCGGTTGGGCACATACCGTAGTTACGCACACGCCCCGAGGCGCGGACGAGCCACAAGAAGGTTGTCTCGCGTACACGCCCAAACTGATGATGTACGATCACAGATCGGTCTCCCGGACCGGGGATGCCATTCAAAGGGGGTCGTCTCCGCGTCCCAGGTGTGTCCATCTATTGCATGGGGGTAAGCGCGGTAACGCGCCACCGACCCCAGAAACACAAGGGCTCCTAATGTTCCATCGCAGGTATCGCTTGTGCAGATGCTTATTGTTGTGACCTGAGTGCCGAAGGACCACTGCCGCGGGCTTTGTGGCCCTTCCACGGGAAAGCCGGCTGTGTGCAGCAAAGCGGACAATCACCGGACAGCCAGGCCTATTCGCCTGTGCAGCTGCTCGCGGCCCAATGTCTATTTAACAAGGCCTTACCTGATATTGTTGGGGTCAGCTGGCTCAAAAGCGGCGACTGGGGCGTCCTGCTGTCGTACATCCCAGACCCGAACGCAGCCGTCTCTTCCGCAAGTCACGAGCTCGGGTGCACCGTAGCCCTTTGCCTGCATTCACGAGGGCACGAGAGGGAAATGCGTATTCAGTTATGGCCACTTGGATGTCGTCTTACTGCGCAAATCATTGATGCAATCGCGGAACACGCAGCGCCAGTTACGATACATCGGAGCACAGGATGCGCAGCGCAGACGTGGCTGGTATCCCGCACGGCGTCAACACGCGGCAGACCGCAGGAGCGCTGCGGCCCCGCTACCCTACCTGCCCGCCGCACCCGTCCATAGCGTTAACTATGGATGCATGAGCTTGGACCGAGAAGACGGGCTGCGCCGTGTTCTCCAGGTCCCAGATCTGCACCTCGCCGCCAAAGTTCCCCGTGGCCAGGTGGCGGTCTGCCAGGGAGGACGCCCCGAAGGTGCCACACTTGAACGACTGCTTCTTCTCGCTTTCCTTGACGGTCTTCAGGTCTGGGCCATCCAGTTCATACACCTGGAGCAAGTCAGCAGAAATACCGTAATCAAAACTGCAAAGCCATGCGTACGGCCTTAAGTTGCCGCCTGCAGATCATATGAACGCCGTGAAGTGCCGTGTAACGCCTTCACGGTCCCAGGGAGAGGGTGGCATTACTGCGGGACAGCGCACGAAAGCTCCCTGTCAAGTAGTCAAGCCAGCAGACAGTGCAGTTATGCAAACCTCAAAAGCACAGCTGTGCCCTCCAACCCGCCACAGGCTCAAATACAGGTAAGGTACGTTCACGACCAGCACATGGGCGCAAGCGTCCGTGCTAAGTGTTTGTCATGGTACGATCCCGAAGCCCGGGTCGATAGTCACATGCACAGAGCAACAGCAGGCTCCAGGTCTAACCTGAAGGCATCCAGTGTTCCTCGCATAAGATCCTAACGTAATGAACTTCGCGCTCCCCGGAATCCACCTGCGACATCACCCCAACAGGCAGCGGGTTACCCTGCCTGGGCCGTCTCTAGGAACCGGCCTATAAGGCGGCTGGCAGGACAGTCCGGTCAGGGAATCAGGGGAAATCCCCGCTATCTTGTACCCGCACGGGCGCGCTGCTCCTTGACGCAACTATCTTCCTGTGGAAGGGTCACCAAGCCCCTGGAGCAACCTGCAAGTACGCAACCTGACGCAGAATCCATTCTTCGCTCGGAACGTGAGGGCACGGAGAAAACAATAATACTACAAGATTATGCACCCGTTACCTTGCCCAGGCATGCGCACGCGTTGTCACACCTTCTGGTCACCCCGCCATATCCGACGCAGCAGCACACATACACAACCACCCCTCTGAACGACCTGCGCCCCCCCCCCCCCGCGCAGACCAAAGACTGACTTGCAATCGTACAGCGTCACTGTGAGGCTCTTATGAAGGTGCTCCAGGATCTGCGGCTTGTTCTGCGCGTCCATGGGTCCGTGCCTTCCCGAAACCGCCTTTTACTCCAGCGTCCGCCCAGCCGAATGGGAACCCTTATCACCTACGCATTCAGAGTTACTCCGCAATCGGGTGTTGCGCCAGGCTGGGCTTCTCGACGGTCAAAGGCTCTGGAAGTGTTGCAGGTGGCCGCGCAGAGCAGTGAGTATGTATTGAAATCAGTGTTGCTCTGGGCTGTCTGGGTCTTGACTAAGAGGTCGGTAAATTTCTGTTTACGCGGGGGCCCAATTTACGACGCATTTAACGGCCATAAACTGACCTGCAAAGCGTGTCGGCAGCCCACTTTCACGGCTGCAGCTCTGCTTTCACATTGACCGTAGGTTCCTTCTAGGCGGAGTAGCGCGGACTCAACGTCCGTTCGCTTGACTGCGCCTCGCACCGCGACCGATCGGCCAAAGGTGGGTTGGCACGGGCCGTCATCACTACATTGTCCGTGTACGTGAAGCTAGTAGAGGTTCAGGATAAAGGCTGCGCGCGCTCGCCGCCGAATGCGGTCCCTGATGGTTGCTGAGATGGACTCCGTTGCGGACCGCACATCACGGTGCACGCTGCGCATATTTGCTTCTGGCGTTTGCTCCGAGTTCCGTATGTGCTTTGGTCGTAGGGTAGGGTAGGGACTAGCGACTCGTTGCACGTGTCGCTCAGGTTGAGAAGATGCCTTAGTATTGCTACTATGTTTGCTGCCCCTTGGCAGCAGTGCATTTAGCGTGCTGCAGTGGCTGTCGAGGTGTTGTGATGATGTCACGATGAAGTGCTGCTTGCTCCCCTGCTGAACATCTGCAGATGTCGAACCAGGGCCAGCCTCCTGCCGCCTGGAAGGCGGCTAAGCCGTTCGTGAACGGCGGCCTGTCGGGTATGTTGGCTACCTGCATCATTCAGCCCATCGACATGGTGAAGGTCCGCATTCAGCTGGGCGCCAAGGGCAGCCCGGTAAGTTGTCAATGTTATGTGTCATGCTGAAACCCTGTCTCTTCCACTTTGAACAAGGTGGGCACGCCCCTCGCTGCGCCACACAAGCCCATACATCACTACGGAGCGAGTTCCAGGGCAGATGTTTCCGGATTGTGTCAAGCTTATTTCCCCCTCCCGTTTGCATTCCACCCTCGCGGTCCACCCGCCCTCTCCTCAGCTGGCTGTGGGCCGTGAGATTGCAGCGAAGGATGGCATCGGCGCTCTGTACAAGGGTCTGAGCGCCGGTCTCCTGCGCCAGGCAACCTACACCACCACCCGCCTGGGTGTCTTCAACGTGATCTCCGAGGATCTGAAGCGCCGCAATGACGGCAAGGTAGGCAGAATGGGCAAGCCGATTAATCTAGGGGCTGAAACCGGGAGGACCCAACGTCAGCGCTCGCGGCTTCTGGGCAGGTGCTTCCAGTTTCGGGGCAGTCGCATGGCTTGCCAACTTCCTGAGCACAATGCCACGAGGCGATTTCGGCAAAAGGTACTCACTTTCATGAGCACAAACTGGCAGCACTACTGCATCGCAGCACGTCCCCCGTCGCTCAATGACCTCTGGGTCGTATGGCTTCAACAGTGAGGTGTTAGGTCTTGCCTGTATCGTCCACTGCCTGACCATTTGAAACCTGCCCATATTGCGCGCCCTGCGCAGAACCTGCCCCTGTGGCAGAAGGCCGTGGCTGGCCTGTCGGCCGGTGCGATTGGTGCGCTGGTCGGCTCCCCCGCCGACCTGACGCTGATTCGCATGCAGGTATGCTGCATCCGCAGGCGCTTAGTTGGTTATCTGTTCCGAGGGCGTGCAAGCACCTGCATGCCTTGGTTGGCACGGCGCGGTAATTGTCGAACACGTTACCGTACAGGCGGACTCGACCCTGCCGCCAGAGCAGCGTCGCAACTACAAGGGCGTCGGCGATGCGTTCGTCAGGTACGCATTACGAGCGCTCTGAAGCGGCGCCTGGTTGCTGAAGTGCTCGTGCCTGGATACCTGTGGAGCACTTGCGATGGTACTTGCGATGCCGTGCAGGATTGTTCGTGAGGATGGTGTTGGCGGCCTCTTCCGCGGCGCCACTCCCACCGTGGTTCGCGCGATGGCCCTCAACATGGGCATGCTTGCGTCTAACGACCAGGTACGCGCCAACAGCTCCGGGTTTTAACGACGCTTGACATGCAGTCGACGGTACAGTCTAGCACAGCGGCCTTTTCTTCCCAACTGCTCATGTATGGATCCGCTGATCCTGTCTTTGCAGGCCAAGGAGATGATCGAGTCGGCGGGCTTCGCTAAGGGCGGCAGCGTGTCGGTGCTGGGCGGTGCCTGCATTGCCGGCTTCCTTGCGTCCGCATGCAGGTCTGTTTGCCAAACGTTTGTACGGCAATTGAATTTATTGGGTTTGCTTGCATAGGACGATTCGGACGACACGAGTGATCCTTGCACATCAAGGCTGCATCATGAAAGAAGCGCTCTGACCCCACGCGGCTTGGCCCCATGTCCGGTGCTCGCAGTCTGCCGTTCGACTTCATCAAGACGCGCATGCAAAAGATGACCCCGAACCCCGACGGCACCATGCCGTACAAGGGCCCGGTGGACTGCGCCCTCCAGACCCTCAAGAACGAGGGCCCGTTCAAGTTCTACACCGGTGAGGTCTTCGGTTGTACTCGATGCCATTGCAGCAGCGATAGCATGGGAATTGCCTGTGAACCCTGTCTCCATAATAAGCATGCACTGCGGCCTTCCCATAGTGGCGAGTGTAATGCGTGAAGGCAATACGCGTCCCGTGTTTGGCTGTATCAGGCGCTGAACACTTTTATCCCGTCTGCCACAGGCTTCCCTACGTACTGCATTCGCATCGCGCCGCACGTCATGTTCACGCTGGTCTTCATGGACGCGCTGCCGAAGCTGCAGAAGCCCCTGGGTCTGTAAGACGGAGCTCGTTGCGCAGGCGCTGCTGGCTTAGTTTCACGCAATCGACAACCATGACTCGCTTGGTGTGCTGACGCTGGATATGCTGACGTGCATCCAGCAACGGATTCTTTCTCGCAGACTCGTTTCTTTTCTGTGGAGTGTGCAAACATGGAGGGTGTACTAGAGTATCAGCGGCCGGTGGTGGAACCTTCAGAAGGATTCCTGGTTGAATAATGAGCTTTGTTTCCTGAAAGCGCAGGGCCTCTGCATGGCTTGGCCCTGTGCTTCACAGCGGCTTTTGAGCGGCGATACGCTACCATCATGTAAGGCTACACGATCTGCTCTGTCCAGTGAAGCAAGGCCGATCTGCGTGCATTTAACTCGTTGCAGCCTCGCGGTTGGGCGTGGAAGAGGGCTGGGGCTGTGGAGCGGCGTCTGACGCTAAGGATCCCAGGTGTGCGCTGTGCCCGGGATGCTCTGGTTTTACCCGTGGAGGGACAACCGCATTGCTGCGTCGCAATTAGCGTATCAGTCTGTACGTGCAACAGCACATCTGGCGGCAACTCCTGCAGAAGAGAGAAGCTGGAAGGGATGAGGACACACATACCCCAAGGCGTGACGCAGCAGAAAGACGGATTACATATACCCCAAAGCGTGACGCAGCAGAAAGACGGATTGACATAAGGCATGGTGGCGATGGTACGGGCCCTATCGTCCGTGAGGGTCCCACGGACTAGGTACCCGAAATGATGGGGGATAATCACCTGCTGGGCACCGTCTTCGATTCTGCCGCCGGACCGTCGGCGGCCCACGGGTACTGGGCCCGCGGGCACCCAGCCCTCCAAGCTACACGAACTACCAAGGAGCTCATGGCGGGCGGGTATCTCTGCATTGATTGCATTCTTGGACTGGCTTCGCAACAATTACACACGCCAGCCGGACTGGTGCACATGGGGAGTCAGCAAGCGCGAATTTGCTCCTCTGATGCTGGACGTTGCAATGTTTTGCTTGGTGAGTGGTCGGTCGGTGTCGTACATGCCCGCGCTTAGGCGCCATGTACGTCGGGGGTTCGGTAACGGCGACCCCTCCCCATTCGATGCGCTTGTGCCGCACACCCTGGCAGCGCGTCCAATCTCATCTCGCCATTTGTTTTTCGCCATCGCTCAACGCACTCTTGGTTCATTTTGTGTTCTGCCTGCACCCCGACAGGTGGCCGCCGATGGATCGGTGGCAGAGTGGGCAATGCTGCAGAGCGCGCCCAAAGATTTCGAGCCAGGTAACCGCAGCGACACACTGGGACGCTCGTCGTATGCGTTTTCCTTTTCAACACTGGGACGGGGCATGGGAGGGCACGTCGACTCGCTTGCACCCCTTGCATACGGGCCCTCCCGGTGTAGTGCTGCGGCTAAGTTACCTGGTGAACCCTCCTCCCTCCTATGTCCTCCCCTGCTGCCCCGTGGGACGGTATGCCCGGCAACTCGCAGAGAGAATGTGTCCGTGATGTAAACCTATTTCTAGACAGAGTTGTGTGCACCTGCAGTCTGCGTGCAACTCCCACAGCAGGACCCGCACCGATTTCGTGTCTGCGCTTCTGGTCCCTGCTCTTTGCGGGCCCGGCTGCAGAGCATGTAGCCGAGGGCTGCATTAATTGCAGATTATAGTGTTCGCTTAGGCAACTGGCAGGAAAAGCAACTGACCCGTACATTTTCGAGTCGAGGAAAAAGACCCAGACCAGACGTGGCTCTGTACACCTAACTCCTGTGCCCCGCCTTATACGCGCCTCATACGCTCCACCCCCACTTAACCACTGTCCGCCATTGTAGACCATGAGCGAGGCCGAGGTGCGTCGACTGCTATAGCACCCGGTCACCGGCTCCTCGCGACGCCGGTTCCTATTCCGCAGGCGGAGACCCAGTCCAGCCCCGTGGAGGTTCCGGATATCGACAAATATGTGACTGGTGCGTGGACTCGGCGTCAAACACTGGCAGGGCCCAGCGATGTAACCGCCGAAGCCTCACTACGCAGGCTCGTCATCCGGGGACCTCCCCACCGGCACTCAGCAGGTCGTGGCCAAGCTACTGGTGTCGAACTCGATTGCGGGTTCGGTTATTGGAAAGGCAAGCGCGACGGGAGCAGGATGGTGTCCCTCCCCCTTGGCTCAGCTGCGCTGGTTCCCTTGCAGGCTGGCGCGAACATTGAGCAGCTTCAGCGGTCTTCTGGTGCAAGGGTCCAGCTCTCTCGCGCGGGCGAGTTCTACCCAGGCAAGTTGGGCATTCGATCTGAAGGTGTTCTCCAACTGCTCGCCAATAAAGGCGCTCGTGGGACAAGCTATCAATCACATCGTCTCGTCTACGGCCCTGCAGGCACTTCTGACCGCGTCCTACTGCTCTCGGGCTCGCTCCATGCGGTGCTGACCGCCATATTCCTTATCCTGGAGAAGATCTCCCGCGATGCGAGCGCAAGCGTCGCCGCCAATGGCGCTAAGCGCACGGTCAAGAAGCCGGAGGAGCCGGTGAGCTGGGGACCACGGGTCATGTCGTCACCTGACCGGCAGGCGCTGGTCAGGCGATGACGCTCCGGCGTGGCTCTCAGCCGAGGGAGCTGCTGTTGACTACCTCGCTGTGATACCTTGCAGGGACAAGCACAAGTCAAGCTGGCCTTGTCCCGACGCCTGTGTGGCCTGCTTATCGGGCACAAGGGACAGACGGTGCGGGACTTCATCGTGGACTCGGGCTCCACCATTCGGGTGCAGTCCCTCTCGGAACTCACTCCGAGCGATCCGGAGCGCACGATTACCGTATCGGGCGCCCGGGACCAGGTGCTGCGGGCCGTGGCGCTGATTCTGAACACGGTAGGTTGGTGCCGGGCTGCCGTACGCTCGTCGCATACAGGGCAAAGGGGACTGACTAGCCTTGCATGTGACTGTGCCTGTTGGATAGGGCCTAACGAAGCCAGACTACTACCTGTATGGTGTCGTCGTAGTAGTAGTTGAGCAAGGTGAGGCATGCAGGCGAGTTGACAGCACGGCAGCAAGTTCACATGTCTTTCGCAGTAGCGTCGGGGCAGGTTCACCAGCGCTGCCTATTCGTTAATGCCTAAACAGATCCTTTGTATGTCGCTGTGCAGCTGTCCATGCACGAGGGCTACGCGTCGTACATGGAGACGACGCTGCAGCTGGCGACCAACCAGGGCGTGGTGCTGCCGCCGCGCGCGGCATCGTCCAAGAACGTGCTCGCAAACGTGCGCACGCAGCTGACCCTGTACCTGTCGGATGACGACGTGGGCGCTATCCTGGGCAAGAAGGGGCAGAACCTCGTCGAGGTACAGCAGGTAAGCCTTTTGCCACACTTAAGGGTTCAAGCACAATGGCGCCGATGTTTAGCGTTCTCGTAGTGTAAGGCCATGCAGGTCCTGTGCTGTCAAGAGGAACACCTTGCTTCCTTGTTTTTCATTATTGATCACGCTTCAAGACTTTCTGCGAGGATGCTGACAGGACCTGCCGTCGTATGTGGTGTGCAGAGCTCTCGCGTAACGATCAAGATTTCGGACCGCTCCAAAATGGACCCGACTACCAACGAGCGGGAGGTGTCCATCAGTGGCACGTACAGCGCGGTGAAGCTGGCGGAAGCGATGATCGCGGAGAAGCTCTCGGTTGCGCGCAGCCAGGCCCGCAGCCGCGATGGTGGCGCCAGCGAGGACGCTTGAGCAGCTGGGTGCAACGTGTTTGCTTGTTCCTGGTGGAATAGACGACTAGGGACACGGTTGCTAGGTGTCAGGGTTTCAAGTGGGTGGTGTAAGCGAGGCAATGCTGTGAGGATTTCACCGTTCCAGAAGCCTGCGTACATGCTGACTAAAATTGCTTTCCAGCTGCTGCACTCCGTCATTGACTGATCCATTACACTCGTCAAAGCTGAACTGCGGACAACCCGCCCGAAGTGAAGGGTCACACATTAAATGTGTGTGCATGGCTCGCCTCGTGTTCGTTCGGGTGAACTCAATTCCCCTTGATGATCATTTCCCATGATCTGTAAAGTGTTTCATGCGGCGGCGATCACTTTCCCATTTGCTTAGGTCAGGCTTCTAACTTTCAGTCGCTGTAGCAATCAAATAGGTCGATGCTCCCGGGGAGTCTGCAGAGACCTCAGACACACACAGGGTACTAATGCCGGCTAGGTTGTTTTGTCTTGTATAGAACTGTTTTGAGCATACCGTAACGCATACATAACACAGGGTACTAATGGGGCACCCCTCCTGGCACGCGCATGTTTTTAAGAGGTTCGGTCATGTACAGACCAGGGCACATGTTGTAATGTCGTTCGTAGGGGTGTTGAGGGCGTCGTTTCATGTATCGCTTCATCTTACCTGCAGTCTGGAAAAGCTGGGAACAAGCGTTTACGGGCATGCAGCCCGCAGGGTTCAATGTTACCAGTGGGGTGGAAGGGTAAGAGGCAAAAGAGCAGCTCACTTGCGCGTAGCTGTTATCTCACTTGAACAGTTTTGGGTGTTTTCCTCTGAGTCGCCGTCGCCAGCGCCCGCCCGGGCCAGCAACCCTAAACCCGCGGAGCCCGCGTACACCCAATCTCTTTACCCAGAACGCTGGTAGATGTAGACCTGTTAGTAGGAAGACGGCTATTGTGTCGCGGAGAAGACTCATTGATGAAAAGGAACTGACCGAGAGCTTGGAAGTGCGTCGGGACAAGTGCGTCCTGGTACGGCTGACTGGCGCTGGGTGAGCACAGGAACATCTGGTGGTTTTCTCGCCTACATTAAAATTGTATAAGCAGAGGGCTCGCTGTGTGCGTTTGCCGTCGGTACATGGCCATGCACCATGCCTACGGGGATGGCCAACGGTGGGTGAGGACGGGCAGTTGGGCACCGTGCCTTCTCCCCCGGGGGCCGCTGCCTCTCCGCTGAGCAGCCTACTCCATCGACAGTCACCACCGGTCCTTCGGCTCTCAGCTCCTGGGCTCGGTCTGCTTCTGCATGCCAACATGCCCCTGACCGCTGCCGGCCACGTCGCCGCCTGCCTCGGTGTTCTTTCATCATTCCAGGTGTACTGCCGGGTGGGCGGGCTGGGCGCACGACGGTCTAGTAACAGGTGAGCGCCGACAAGTAGCGGTTCACCAGGTGAAGTTCGACGAACCGGGTAAGCTGGTTGGCCGGGCTTTTGGAGGGCGGGACGAACGTCACATGTCTTGCTCTGTACCCGCCCACCCTATTGAAAACGTCGCGCCTTCGGGCGTGTATGACCGTAGAGGCGGGCTCCTTTCTGTGCAGGTGTCTCTTTTTTTGGGTACGCGGCTGCACTCGTACATGATCCATCGGCAAACTTTCACCCTTTGCAAACACATTTGCCGCTGAGATGTCGTCTCAGCGCAAGGGCGGCAGCCCTGTATGCAATCATTTCGCATCCGTTTCATGTTTTGCGGAAACAGAGACAGGGAAGGCAACCTCTACCGTCATACACAACCGAGGGGTGAAAGTACAGGGCATGGCGGGCAAGGTAGACGAGCAGTACGGGCTCTCCCGGTGTGGACCATCGGAATAAGTTACCTGACGATATGGGACGGGAATTTCCTGGTGGCTGGTGAATCCCACCTCATCCAAAAAAAGAAACTTGCACAGAAAGAGGGATCCAACGAAGAGCTGCAAAGAATGTGGGAATTTACCCACAAAAAAACCATACACACCTGCAGGCGGATTGGTGCAAGGCGAGGCGGGAAGAGATACGCCCGAAGGGAGTAAAACCCAGCCTGATTCTTGTTCGCATCTAAGCAGGTTCCGGCGTCCCTGTCTGATCTTAACCTTTACGTTTGGTGCTACAGCTGGCTTACAGAGGATGCCTGCTCAAAGTTCTTACATCAGTCTAGTAATTGTGCACGTATGGAGATGCAACCGCACCGGCCCGATGGCACGTCACATCATTCGTGGACACAAAAAATCTTGCGGTTGGATGGTGGCAGCCAGTGACAATTCCCAGGTTAAGAATGCATACGGTTTGTGCTCATGGCCTCCCTGCCATGAGCACGTCCCATAACAGGCAGCAAATAGACACCGCCCGGACGACAACACGGCTATTTTACTGACTCCGATAAAAAGAAGAGTGGCATACAGCATACTACCTTACTGTAGCATGCACCGACAGGCCGTCACAGCGTCCCCAGCGGAACCGTCCTCAAAGCCATCTCACGCCTCATTGATCTTGCTACACGCCACGGAGTTGACCGTCACTAGTGCACCTGTGCAACTCCCTGTAGCGCAGGTATACAAACCCCTTCCGAAATCACAGAATGATGGCCGGGCTTGCGACCGATTCCTTAATCTCTTTGTGCGGAAGGACGATGGCCCCGTTCAGGTACAGCTCGTCCTGCATGGTGCGAAGCTTTAATTTAATCCAACATCCGCACGGCCCTCAAGGCAGTGAACGCGTACTCGCACAATGAACATGGAACACTCGCACCGGACACACGCTAAGATGGCACTCAATTACAGTTCTAACTTTCCGCCACGATACAATGCAACACTCCAAGGACATGCACTAGGGCAACTAACCTTGCACTGCACGTCCTCGCCGAGGACGCAGTGGTTCTCCAGCCGACTCCACGCGCCGACACGGCTGTCCCATCCGATGATGCAGAGGTCAACCTACAACCAGTATGGCAGATCGCTTTTAAGCGCGGGTCTAGGGAGCTTTCCCTGCCTTCCCTTGCGCAACATGGTCTTTACGCCGCCACTTCGGCAATTCATATCCTTCCCTTGGACAGCGCCTGCAGCCACACTTCCCTTCATATCGCACCTTGCTGTGGTCCTTGATGTGGACACCGCGCATGACCACGCAATGGCTCAAGCGCACGCCGTTGCCAATGACGCAGCCCGCGCTGATGGACACATCAGGCCTGCGTGTGTAAGCGTAGTACTGCAGATCGGCGCGGAGCCCAAAATGAAGACCACAGGGCCTCGCAACGTGCTTATATTACCTTACATTCCCAGAGATAAACATAGCCTACGACCCTTTGCCGAAACCCGCAAGACAATGTTCATGTGAGCATACATATTGAATGCTAAATGTATGCTCATAAGCTGCCACCTACGTCATGCACCTGCAATTCTTGGCACTGGACTGTGTAGGCACACCGTAAGGATTACAATACACCAAGCTCTATCATCATCTTACACATCATTCCACGCCATCCACGCACCCGATGAGGCAGCCCTCGCCAATCTTTGCGGATGGGTCCACCAGCACGTTGCCGCTGATGCCGGGTCCCTTGGCCAGCAGCGGCGACTGGCGGATGGCCATCGAGTCCAGGTAGAGATGGAGGCCTGTAAAAGAGGACGGTTGCCGAACGATGAATCGTGTGCAGGGATGTTGTCCTAGGGATGTGGCCCCCAAACGCCACGTCCTCTTGCCAGTGGTTTGGGCCTTTCGCTGCGCTACATCATCTGGCACTGATGCGTTTAAAGGGTCCCTCGCTGTAGAAGACCTACCCTTCAGATAGTCCTTGGGCTGCCCCACGTCCATCCAGTAGCCGTTCAGAGTATAAGCGTACAGCAGGTTGTCCGCAGCCACGTGCGGGAACACCTCCCGCTCGATGGAGGTTGGCCTGAGCTCAATGCGCTTCAGGATCGACGGGCTGCAGACGTAGATACCGGCGTTGATCTTGTCGCCCACAAACTCCTACAACCGCGAATCGCGAGGGCAGAGAAATCAACGTCCAGCAAAAGCAGAACCAGTCACGACCGTTCAGGCAGGCATGCACATGCAACTGCTCCTTGTGGATCGCAATTGGATCGACGCCAATTGGATCTATTGTTTACAGCGTTCACGGCCGCACGCTTATGTTGTGCACAGCTGAGGAGCATCAGCAAGGTAGTGGGTGCGGATGCGCGATGAGAATTGCCCAGTCGCCAAAAATGGTCCGTGCTGTCGTATCTCTGAGCTCTTGCTTGGCACAGGAGCCCGATGTTCAATGACAGCCAGTGCGACGAATGCGTCGTTCGAAAGCTTCCAGACCACCGCATGAACGTATGGGAGAAACGCCGTGCGGAAAAGAAACGTACGTCTGCCTTCAAATGGAATACCAGGCGTTGGGCCATATATATGGATGGTAAGGCGACCCATGATAAAATCATTATCATGGCGTGGAGAGCGGCGGAGGTGACGGATAGGCCGACGTGCGAGCGCAATAAGGGAAATGGGAAAAGGCTCAGTCAATTTGTCCATGGATTGCGTAGGAGCATGTGAGCCCTGAGATGAGAATGCATGGGATATACGCATCATCCAAGCAAACCATCCACATGTGCAGCTGTTGCATCTGATCTCTATGCACCACTGAGATATCGAATTCGTAGTTTCATCAGCAGATCAGCTTTTACCTTCGGCTTTTCCACGAAGCGTTGGACCTGGCCGTACTCGTCCATCACGACGACACCGTACTTGGTAGGGTCATCCACCTGTGCAGGCGGGGCGGGGCAAGTGATCTTGTGCTTGCAAGACTACTAGATGCGGTCTGCATAAAGCGCCTGCCATACATCAAGCCATACGTCCAATGTTAGCGTGCAGCAGAAACCCAGAGTCCGCACGCACCTTGGTGACCAGGATGGTGGCCTCAGCGCCGCGCGCCTTGTGGAAGTCGAGCATGTCCTTGAGCGGGTAGTCGCAGATCACATCGCTGCAGGTGTCAGTATTGGGGGGACAGGACTTCTATAACGTAAGAAACAACAAACGGCGAGATCCTGCGCAGCACTCCAGCAGATTGCGCTTCACGAGTCTGCTACACGAGGGCAAAACACGAACCTGTTCAGGACAAAGAACGGTGTGCCCTTGCCGTCATCCAGCATGTCGCGTGCCAGAGCCAGAGGGCCGGCAGTGCCCATTGGCTCTTTCTCCTGCGAGGCGTGCAGAGCATGATGACTTCAGGTTAAGCGCACCGAGTCAGCCCCGTCTCCTGCAAACCCGGGTACCTGCGAGGTACCCAGGTGGCAGCCGCAACAAGGGTACGCCGCACGCCCATAACAGATCGCGTACACTTCGCGTACGGCAGCCACGCAAGGGCCGAGTGGTATCGGTCGCAGGAGCCATGATGCGGAGCATGAGGAAGTGCCGTCGACGTTACGGGTACGGAAGCGCACAGCCACGTTCAGTGTCCCATGGCCGTCTGGCCAACGCACCTGGGAGCATACAATCTTCACATCGAGCTTCTCCTGCCACTCCTCGATGAACCCCATCATCACCTGTCCGGGAATAGCAGGGCCAGCGTGTGCGACCGGGTCAGCATGAGCTACTGGGTACATGCAACAGACCAACCCCGGCAGCACAAGTGATCATCCCTACGAGACCAAATTCGCAGCTGTCAGCTGCTCGCGGTTCAGCGCCTTACTTCCGGCTGGTAGTTAATGGCGAGCACCACCTCCGTGCAACCAGCCGCCTTCAGAGCCTGTACATGGCAAAGGAACCAGGGCAATTAGCGATAGCGACGAAAGCCGCGGTCCCATTCGTTTACCTCAATTTGGTGGATGATCATGGGCTTGTTGGCGAACTCAACAAGCGGCTTGGGGCAGCTCAGGGTGAGCGGCCTCAGCCGCGTGCCATAGCCACCGACAAGGATGAGCGCCCTCATGGTGTCGACCTGACAAAAGTTGCAACAGGCAGCTTCGGCCGCTAAGCTCCTACGCCACGCAATACGTTGATTTGGAGACGGCGAAACGAAAAATGCCGAGTATGGAGGGCCGGGGCGAAGAGGTGTCCCCAGCAACAGCTGTCAGTTGGGTAGAACAAGCTTCTTTATGAATACAGTAACACAGGGACCTTTTATGATGGCAAAAGTCTGTTTGACAGGTATCACGCACATTGTACTGCTCGAGGGCAACCCCCACCCAATCCCACAACCGCAGAACAGACAGTTCGCGGCCAGAAAGGTGGCGTCACGTAACCGGGCTCCCACTAAGCTGTGCGCGAAAGCGGCCTTCCGGGCCCGTCAACCGGCCCAAGCAGTGTGCACACAGGCAGGCAACCGCAGCCCCTGGAACCCCTGCAACCCCTGCAACCCCTGCAACCCCGCAACCCCCGGAGGCCAGTGCGTCCTTGCTATAATATGCGCCGGTGAGCGGTCATTGGCGATCAGTTGTGGGCGCTCAAGCCCGTCAAGTGTGCACACAATTTGTGCCGGCACACTTCCCGAAGCCCCCGCTGCCTGTTCCTAACAGCTTGTTGACCCTTCGTACTAGATTCCTTGGGTAGTCCCGCCACGCAAATTCGCATGTCTTGCCGCCTGCCTGGCGGGACCGCCCGTGGCACCCGTGGCACACTTAAACAAGGAATGTCAATTCGTGTCGTATCATATGAATACACACTCAAACATACGGCGTTGCCGTACAGGGGCCCTGTAGGGCGCCGGGTACATAGAATGGCGGGTGACGGAGACGAGCAGACGGGTCCTCATACGGAGCTGCCGATGGTAGCCCTAACCGCAGCACAAGATGGCATGAACGTGCTTTGAAGGGCGACAGCTCGAGGGGTGCCAAGGGCGGCAGTGGCCGTCAACTGCACGGCGGAAGTTTGGCTTCCACGGCAACAACTGACACGCCATGCGTCTTGCCTCAAGCGTATCGCCAAGCCACGGCAATGCCCCACAGCCTCCCTCGTGGTATGCACGAACGGCAGCATCTCGGACGCGGTCGCAGCCCTCGGAGTGGTTGTCCTGTGATGGGCCTTTGCATGGTGGGGAGGGCTAACCCTGTAAACAAGAGAACCAGAAACGGGGAAGGCAGCCTCTACGGACATACACACCCGAGG
>LSYV01000003.1:2527936-2545854 GCA_001584585.1 Gonium pectorale
AGGTTCTCTTTTTTCCTTTCCTGGCATCGCCAAAAGTTCACAAGTACCTGGCATCGCCCCGCGGTGCCAAAAATGTGCCGCGATCACGATGGTCTTGAGAACATTACCACACCGCGCAGGTCACAGCTGGGAGCTTCAACGGCGGCGAGATGGGCAGCGAGATGGACGAGGTTTTCCAGACCCTGATGGTAGGGAATGGACGAGTGCATGCCGAACACTCCGTGCGCGCGGTTGGGGACAACGGGTAGCCGCCGCAATGAGACCTGCCTGGTGCAGTAGAGACGCTCTCACCAACATCATGCGTTGGGATTGTTGCCCACATGGTCACAATCATCATGTCAGCCCTGCTGATATGGGCCCGGGACTCGCAGGGGATGGGCCTACAGCCGGGGCGCAACTGCAGCGTGGGCGATGGTCTTGCAGTCGTCGACGTGGGCCTATACCTGCAAGGAGTCAAGGTCAGTTCCATGCACTATTGCCGGCTTGCTGCAAGTGCGGACGTGGGGGGCTTGAGGTATCAGTCGTCGTGCACGCTCTGGTAGCTCTAGAACCTTACGTGGCCGCGCACTGTGGAAAGCTGGGCGCGAAGCCGTCCCATCATATCCTGGCATGCAGGTGGCTCTGCAATTTGAGGCGAACCGGCCCTCCCACACAATGGATTCCGCCTCGTACGTGATGACGCGCGCGATGCGCGGGGTTCTGCAGGTAGGGGCTGGCGCGGCTGCGGATGGCGGCGTTGCTCTTTGCGTGTTCGCAGCTCCATCCGTCCGCAGCCGAATAATCGGGTATCGCAGCTAGCATGTTTGTCTCTTGTTTTGCAACATTTGGTTGTGCAACTCATGCTGTACCGATCACATGGTTGGCCCAACACACAAGGAGCCGTTTGCGGATGGATAAAACATACAGGGATGGCCTTTGTTGCTTTCCGTGACGTGACCCCGCCTGTTGGGGTACCCTTCACCCCAGGCGCACGGCTGGCACCTGGTGACTCTCGTGGCCTCGGACTGGCGGCGCCTGGATGCCGACCAGCGCGAGCACTACCTGGCGTACTGCATAAATATCGCCCTGGGGGGTGAGCGCGATGGCGGCACTCATGGCCATCTCCACAGCCACGGCCCGTGTGGCTCTGGCTGCAATCACGACCACCACAAGCACTAGAGGGTGGGGCCGAAGCTGCCTCAAAGGGACACAGCCTCAAAGGGTTTGACGGCGTGGCGGCTTCGAGTAGGATCGCTGCAACCGCCGTCCGGGCAGCGTTGTCAGTATGGGCGCGGTGCGGTTCGGGCGGACTGTCGATAGATAGTCTTCAAGGAAGATCTAGCTGCTGCTGAAGCTGGTGGGGGCTCGGGCAGTAACAGAAAATGTGTAAAGGCCAAGTTTACCTGACCGCGATGGGCGTGGCGGCGGGTCGGTTGATGTGGCTGGTTAGCAGCCTGCCTGCCGCGCGTAGTGCAGACGTATGACTGCGTAGGGCAAGCGCTAATGTGATGGGCTAGCTTGCTTAGCAATTTGCTCCTGAGATTGCATGGCTTAGCGTGACAGCTGTCGAGACGGACGCCCCCCGGCTGGCTTATGGCCTGTCAGCGTTTCAACTGTCTCGGTCTTTTGAAGGCGCATTGCAGTTCAGGCGCCTGGACATGATGACGATTATGAAGGAGGCCCCACCTGCTGAGGTGGCAGCCTATTTGCAGGCTGTCTGGGACACTGGGCACGCCATTCTTCGGCGCCAGGCGCTGAAGCGGGGTAGAGACGGCAATCATGACCCTTTACCCCACCCCATCACTTGTATTTCGTCCATGCCCCCCCCCCGGCTTTGACGGACCTGTAACCTGTTTAGGCCACAACTGCTTGGTTATGGCCCTGCCGGCCGCGAGGTGCTAGCTGTTTGGATATGGTGCACTGGGCACGCTATACTTTCTCGTCAAGCGCTGAAGAGAGCTTGAGGTTTATGATGCACTACACGCCCTGTCATGTACATCAATGCAGCAGATGTTGCGCCGTATCTTTACAACCGAATCGAACGGGAACGCTGTGCACGCTGCGCCCGAAGGCCCGAGGCAGTACCGTTGCAAGCCAGGCAACTCACAATCTAGCGTCGTCAACCAACTGCCCTGCTGAAGACGGCGGAACAAGGAACGTGCATTGGGACGAGATGCTTGCGGGCGGGCTGGGCGCACGACGGTCTAGTAACCGCTGAGCGCCGTCGGACCGGTGACGACAACAACACCGCAGCTCAACCTTGACAAGCAGCATTCCCCCAGGTACAGTTCCACAACCCGGGTAAGCTGGTTGGCCGGTCTTTTGGGAGGCGGGGCGAACGTCACATGTCTTGCTTTGTACCCGCCCGCCCTGTTGGAAACGTCGCGCCTTCGGGCGTGTATGGCCGTAGAGGCGGGGTTCTCTTTTTTCTTGCACACTGCACAGGTCCTCAGCTCTGAGCAGGTACAACAGAAATGCGTACGCTTCCACCTTCAATGCAAGTCGACAGCCCCCGCCAACATGGAGGAGGCCCAAGCACATTTGGCCCTGTGATAGCATTCTAGGCCCGTGCACCGGTTCCTGCGATGCACTGTGCCCATGCTATGTTGGCGAGCTGGTCGTGACTTCGAAACAATGCCTATGCGCCCGCGGGGCCCACGTAATCAGCCAGGCAGCAGATACCCGCAGAAGGCCGACAGGCGAGCAGCGCACTGGAACTCAATCAGTACCGGCCATCCCCATGGGCAAACAGGTCCCACCCGTGCACGCGGCGACGAGCATTCGTATCATATTGCACTGTGCTACATGACCACAAATAACTTCAGACCAGTCGGCTGATCATGTCTCGCCTACATGTACTACGCGCACGGGATACAAGGACAGGACGCGGTGCTGACCCAGCGCTCTACATATGGATGACAGCGTTGAGGGCGGGGTCTCTCCCGGAACCATCGACGTAACCGAACACGTCCATGTCCTGTGGGGAAGGAGAGTAGGTGGTGGACAGAGAACAGGCATGTCAGAGGGCAGCGAACACTCGGTAAAGCTCCTCGTTAACACGCTGATCGTGAGCAAATAGGAGCACTGCAGCGAATGGACTCACACCGACGTGGAACCTAGTGGCTACGACATGTCACCTTTGTCATGAGGTTAACTTGCACCTTGACGGAGCCGCCGGACTGGACTCGGGTAACTGCAAGATGATGGGTGACATAGAGACGCGTTGCAAGTTGAGAAACATCTACCCAGAACTCAGCTAAGTCCTACACCGACTTTCCTACAGTACAAGGCGGCGCACTCCACGTTTAGACATGCCATGCATTTGTATGTTCCGTGGTCTCAACGGATTTGCGGTTGATTCGCAACCACCTTTGCAGCGCTTACCCTCTCTGCCCTCGCCGTAGCTCGGGAACTTGGGGTCGGAAAACTCGGCGGGCATGCCGGTCAGCCACGACGTGAAGGACTGAAGCAGCGAAGCCGAGCGAGGCCGGAAGAGCCGCAGCGTCTGGGTGTACCTGCGGATAGTGTTTCGATCTTAGTCAGGACGTGCAGCAACGGGCCTCCGCTTCTCCGTGCCGACGCCAAGTATCCGCGTGCATCAAAGGGGAGTATATGTGCGCCCTAATACATTACGTGATGGCTCGGCTTCCACGATGGTGCTTGCATTCAAGCCATGCCTGCCATTGGCATTTCGCATTGGTTTTCGAACGCTTGTATTGCGTATGCCGTGGGAGGGCATTGCCGATGCCGGTCTATGCACATGACCGGTGTCTCGGTGGCCCCATACATCCCGCAACACGCCTCACCTCCCGGCACACATGGGCAGATGCATGCAGCCGTAGCCCTTGATGACGTCCCGCCCGAACACGTCTAAGCCGTACACAGCAACGACGAGCTGCGGCCAGCCAAAGGCGTTGGTGGTCTTGTAGGTGATGTCGATGGGGAAGTTCCATACCAACACGCCGTCCCGGCCTGCAAGGTTCATGGCAAATTGGCAGCATCCTGCTCTGCTGTCCAGACATGCTAGGGAGATAGCACGCGTCACGCTCCGAGCTTGTCGGGTCAGGCTTGGACAGGCATGCATGAATTCAGCGCTGACGGTTCATACAACCTGTATCACGGCGAACCGGAGTAGCTCACCCTCGGGCACACGCGCTGCTTGGGTAATGCCCTCCTCCAGGCCATCCAGCAGCTGCCAGTCCTCACCGGCAACAAACTGGAACTTGAGATACGCGTTTGTGCAGTCGGGTATCTGCGCGGGTGCGGTGATAGGGGCTTGGGTCCACGGCCAAAACCCGTCCAGGCCCAAGGGCGCCCCGACGCTCCAAACCTGCCCAGGCCTTCTTGCGTGCGCCAAAACCCCAAGTCGCACCTCCGCGCACTCTATCTGCCCAGTAGCGAGAATTGTGAAGGATGTTGGCGCGGGCGCATCACCCATGGCCCAGTTGGCCTTTTGGCCCTGTTTGAGAGCGCAACGCGCTCAAGAGTGTACTCCTAGTCGATTTCGCTCACTAGGCGACGGCTCATTTCATTGCATGGTGAGGCGTGTCGTTCGACTTGTGACTGCCTGACAGCTACGTCAGTTTACGTGGATTATCCGAAGAACAACCAAGTCACCTCCGGTTTCATGCATGCACGCAGCAGCAAGGTGACGGGATAAGCATGCAGAAAGAATCCAAAGCTGTACGGGTTCTAAGGGCAATGTCGGGTGCGAGACTAGAACGTTTTTTGGGCATCAGAACGAGGGAGCGTAATATATGCAGCTTACTGAACAAGTAGAACCGCTGCACGGCCTGAAGAACGCTCCTCCAGGAAGCTAAAGCACGACCGGACTTGGACTTCTGAACAGATTTGTGGTCGTTGTCATCGCATGTAGCATTTTGTCTCGAAGCCAAATGGGAATCCCTCCTTAACGCTTGACGCTGGGCAGCGGAGCTCATGGGGGACGACGCAACACCAGCACCTCCTCCTGTGAGTTGAAGTACAGGATCAAGCATGTATGAGCGATTTGAATGGTATACAGAGCACCATGGGCAACCATGGGCAACATGGGGCAACAACATTGTTTCGTTATAGCGCCTCGCTGGTTCTGGCAGGGGAGTGCATGATGCTTGAGCTCTCACGCGGGTGATCCGCAGGCGGAGGAGGCGGAGGCCCCGTCTACTCCGGGGCCCGATGGTCCCGGTGAGCAAGCCGGAGGCGAGCAAGAACCATCAACAGCCGGGGAGGAGGCCGAGGCGCGGACGGAGGAGCCGGAGCAGGGCTATGGTGAAGCAGCGGCGGCAGAGGAGCTAGAGCCAGAACAGGAGCAAGAGGGCGAGGGTGTGGGTGAGGAGCAGCAACCCGACTCGGCGCACGCAGCCGTCGAAGCGGAAGCACAGGCAGAACCCGTAGGCGACCCGGGGGAGGCTCCAGAAGAGATAGCAGATCCGGCTTCCCTTCTTCCTCAACATGTGGAGCTGGAGCCGCTCCCTGAGGACTACGTCCCTGTGCGGGACCTGCCGCCCATCCCCGAGCCTTTCCTGCGCAACGATGAGGGGCGTCCAGTGCCCCTCCCTGGGGCCGAGTCGCTTTTCCTGACAGGTGTGCCCGAATCTTCAGGACTTGCCAGGAAGACGTTCAGTAGAGCGAGCTTACAGCAGCCTATGGAAATGGCCGCATGCATAGCGACGCAAGAGCGCGTGGTATCACGCTGCGCCTTCCGCGGCAGCCCTCGTGTGAACAGCCTTCTTGCCATCGTGCATAATGTACCTGTTGCCGCTCGCCACAGGGACAACCCTGGACCTGGTAGGGCTCGGGAGCTTGGGCCCAGGGAACTTGATGGCCGAGGTGACCCGGGAGATGCTCCTCGGGGACATCCAGTTCCGTGGGGCCATCAGCGACTTCCATGCCGTAAGGGCTAAGATCCAAGCCGCAGGTGCGGGACGATCATCTTTAGCATGCCGCCCATAGAGTAGGGCCACCGCTGCAGTTACGGTGGATGAGCACTTGCTCAGCGATACCTGCATTTCGCAGGAGCCCGCTTTCCTTGCCGTCCTAGTCCGATGTTCGTTACAGGTGGAGTAAAGACCCTGTCCACCCCTGTGCACTCTCTACCCTGCCTGGGCGCAGATTATGACCCGCTGTTGGTGCGCTTCAATGAGGATGACGTTTACGGCGACGGCAATAACATTGTGATCGCGCTCACAAAGGCCGCCGCGGACGCGTGGCGCGGGATCATCGAGGAGGAGGCCCGGCGTGCCCGGCTTCTGGAGCTGGAGGCAGCACATGCAGCTGCTGAGAGCCGGAAGCCGCGTTCCAAGCGCGTGCGCAAGGTCAAGCCATGGCAAAGCATGGGAAGCGAGGTATGCACCTGCTCCATGGGGGTCTCCTTCCTCCCAAGAGGACATTGCCTTCTGTCATGTGGTTGTCCCGTGGCCGTCTGACTAGTCTACGGCGTGCGTTGTACCGACCTTTCTCTGCTCGGCATGGTACAGGTGGATATCGAGGAGGCCTCGGTACGGCCCCGCCGCGATCCCATCCGGCTGGTAGTGCAACGCCGGCGGCGGGAGTTCCACGCGCCAAACATCAAGCTGGCGGACAAGGATGCGCACGAGCTCTGGAACAGCAGCCAGATGGAGTGCAGGCCTTTCAAGGTACGTTCCACTGCAGCCTCAGCTAATACAGCATGCGTTTCATAGCTTTAGGCGCAACCGTGCAAAGCGGGCCTGAAGTGGAAAGACAGGCCCCGACCATTGCCCGGTAGCCCTTGTGTGGCCTGCCAAGGCTTGCGTCAGCAGCGCCTTTGCGCAAGGAGTTCCTGCCGGTTGGTGCTCTCCCGCTTCCCCCAGGACCCCAACTTCGATATGCGGCGCATGGAGCAGGACGTGGGCGTGCAGGCGGTGGCGCCGCTCCGCGAGATGGGCACGCAGTCGAGCGGGGCCATTCCGCCGCGGCCTGCGGTGACGCAGACTGAGGCGCTTGATCTGTCGGCGGAGGCCAAGAAGGAGCTGCTACAGCGCCCGCGAGGGCAACCAGACAGCGTGGTGGATTTCCTGGAGCGAGTACGCGACCAGTAAGTGCCGGGCCAGCCTTAGGCCAATCCTCCTAAGCAGGCCCGAGCCCCTGTTCTAAGCTGTCGCATGAGTAGGCAATGGGAGCATCATATATTGCGTCTGCAGCACATGACGCTGGGTTGTCGCAGCGCCGACAACCGTACGGCAAGACACATCCTCGCCACTGGCGTTCAGTCCTTGTGAGAAAACGGCGTGGGGCAAGGCGGCTGGTACTGGCCTTGCGCGGACAACCGCTGATTGTGATATCGGTGCTGCTTGCAACCTCCAGGTGCGAGGTGGCTCTGGTGCAGAACGAGATCACTAATATCTTCCGTGACGACCTGACCGCGTTGAACGACGAGGCAGACGGCGGGGGCGGGGGCAGCCGAAAGGAAACGCTGATCTCTGAGGCGCAGTCCTTCACTCACCTGACTTACTCCAAGAACAAGGCGAGTGGCATGCATTGGAAGGAGGTCTGCGTTGTGCATGATGGTCCTAAGGCGCATGGATTCGGCATTGGTGCAGCGTGGCTCGCTTTGCCCGCCATGGGCCGCGCTGCCTAGCAACGGGCTGCCCTGTTTGCAATTGTTTCTCACCCTCCTCACAGGTCGTGTCAGCCATCCAATGGCTTCCCCACCGGAAAGGTGTGGTGGCTGTAGCATGCACGGAGGCCCAGTCACATGCGGAACGTGTAGCGCGGATGGGCCGGACGGCGCCGGCGCACATCCTGCTGTGGAACTTCCGCGACCCCATCCACCCGGAGTTGGTGCTTCAGAGCCCCTGGGAGGTGTTCTCCTTCCAATTCAACCCCCTGCAGCCGCACCTGCTCACTGGCGGGTGTTACAACGGCCAGGTGGTCCTGTGGGACCTCAGCAGCGAGGCAGACCGGCTGGGGCGGAGAGCTGGGACAGCGGGCGGGGCAGGGGCCGCCAAGGCCTCGGAGGTTGGGTCGGCCGGGAAGGCTGCGGCTGAACTGACGCCTCCCTCCACGGCTGTCGCGGGCGGAGGTGGAGGCGCTGGTGGAGCGGACGTGGCCTCCGCCGCGGACGGGGATGCCCACATCCCCGTTGTGAAGCACCGCTTTATGACGGATACGCAGTTCAGCCACCACCAGGTCGGTAGCCAAGGGCGATGCCATGGCTCCGCGCTTATGATCGCAACTGACTGCTTCTCTTCTGCTGTCATCCTGGGCCCTCACATGCGGTGGTGGTAACTTGTGGCAGGTGATTACCGACCTCCAATGGCTGCCGGGCGTGGAGATCAGCCATCGTGGCAAGGTCACCAAGCTGGGCGAGGGTTCCAAGGAGTGCAACTTCTTTGCAACTATCGCGGCCGACGGACGGGTACGTGCGGCCCAGGATTGAAGCTGTGCTTGGAGTCCTCCTTGATTTGCGGGGGTTTTATGCATTTCCGATATCCCCTTGCAGGTGCTCTTCTGGGACGTGCGGGTGGAGAAGCTGCTCAAGAAGGGGAAAAAGACGGACGAGCTGCTCGACCTGGTCTGGAAGCCCATTCACAGCGTGCACCTAATCAGCCTTATAGGTAAGCCTCTTTCCACACCACATGCCGTTATTGGCGTGTCCGCATAAGCCAGTGCCAACACAGTGCCTTAAACACGGCATCTGGGCCAACGCGGTACGGTCACATGAGTCACTGTGTCTGTGCTCGCCATTTCTAGTTCGAGCGTCTTGCTGAGAGTCCAAATCCGCGCATCGCAGGCATGGACCTAGGCGGCACCCGCCTTGCCTTCGACTTCAGGCGCCTGGAGCAGGGCATGTTTTACGCTGGCTCCTTCGACGGCGAGCTGGTGTACGCGGACTTCGTCAAGCCGGAGGGCGAGGAGAACCCGGACTACGCCAAGAGCTGCTTGCAGGTGGGGTAGCGAGACGCATTATTTGTCCTGTCCATTCTTAGCTGGACCTTGAGACTTGAATTGGTATTCTTCGTTTCCCTGCCAAAACTTTTGTCCATCCACGACTTCGAGTGTTCCGCGCGCTGCCGTTCGCGATGCAGGCGCACGTGGGGCCGGTGATTGCGCTGGAGCGGTCGCCCTTCTTCGAGGACATTGTGCTGACGTGTGGTGACTGGCAGTGGCAGGTGTGGCAGGAGGGCTCGTCCACGCCCCTGTTCACGTCGGGCTACGCCCAAGACTACTACACCGCAGGTAAGTCGGGATTCCTCGTTACTCGGCGCAAGCCTGCGCAACGGACCTGTGCCTGCGGTAAGACTCTGCATGTGCTGCCTTCTATTGAGCAGTCTCAGGCATACTGCGAGTCATGTAAGCAAGTTCTTGAGGAGCCTCCGTCTTTCTGCCCTCCCTGTAGCCTGCTGGAGCCCCACCCGGCCTGCAGTCCTGTACCTGGCGGACCAGTCGGGCAGCCTGGAGGTGTGGGACTTGCTAGACCGCTCCCATGAGCCGTCCATCCGCGTTACCCTCGCCGCCACGTCCATCATGTCGCTCGCCTTCAACCCCATGCCGGCCGCCGCATCGACAGCCCAGCAGGCGGCGCAGCAGCTGCTCGCGGTTGGCGACGCGACTGGTAAGTCAAAGTAACTCGTCGCGCAGTGGTACGGGGTGCTACTTCAAGAGTGCGCAATGGACAGACCATCTTGCTGCCTAGTGTAACCCATGGCCACCGCACCGCTGACCTGCGACTCATGTGTGTAATAAACTAATTACCATTTTACGTGCAGGCGTGCTTCGAATTCTCGAGCTGCCACGAAACCTTAGACGGCCCGTGCACAACGAGAAGAAGCTCATGGGCACGTGGCTTGAGCGCCAGCAGTTGCGGCTGTCTGACGTCGGCGCGAGGCAACCAGCGCGATCAGCGGCGCGCAAAGAGGCCGAGGTAGGCTCAATGACAGGCGGGAGTCCACGAATTGAATGTATGTGCCACCGTCATGCGTGCTATGGTTCAACCTCTTGCATGGAAGGCATACTCGTTCATGAAGCGACAGTAGCTCATGTACGCTATGGCCTTGTGATGGAACCACTGCCCCATCGTTCTACAGGAGCGCAAGAAGGAGGCGGAGGCTGCGGCGCTGGCGGAAGCGGCGGCGCGTGAGGCGGCGGCCAAGGACGCAGCCGCAGCCGCTGCCGCGGGCATGCCGCCTTCGCCATCGGAGCGCAAGGACAAGAAGGGACCGCTGACTCCCGAGTTCGATGAGAGGGCGGAACAGGAGTATCTGAAGCTGGAGGCCCGGTTCAAAGCGCAGCTTGGGCTGCTGCCGCCTGAGGCTAACGGTGGCTCCATGCACTGATCACACAGAGCTGCGTGGTGTTGCGCATTGCTACTACCTTGCTTTTGAGGGTGGCTGCTTGCCTGGCTCACGCCTGGCAAGATTGGTCCATGATGCGGGGTTTCGGGGCGTTCGGATTCCGGCGAGGGTGGACATCTACATTGCACAGTGCCCGATCCTAATAGCCTGTAGTGCAGGGCGATGCGGATACTGCATGCGGTATGCGTTGCCGTAGGGTATGTGCGGTGTTTTCGCCCTCGGTCCACATGATGTGGGACGGTGGAGTGCGCTCTGTACCGCGCTTTCGCGCAAGAGATGTTCTGTTACAGGAGTGTTGTCGCCTCATGTACTCGACCCGTATTGCCTGGTGCGCGCGGCTGTGCACACACCTTCCTGTCTTCTGCAATGGTTCCCAAGGCACAACCTGCAGCAGAACGTTTGCCAGTTGCAATGAAATGCTTGGGCGTGCGATAGACTTAAGTGGAATAAGGTGTCATGATTTCTTTCGTGGTGCTTCCTGTAGCGTTACGCACCCATCACCGCGCCCAGCACTGATCCAAGCGTACCTGCCAGGCCATGGTGCAACTATATGCAAGAAGGACGCATGCATACGCGCATACGCCCACAATTACAACACAGGAAGTTGCAGGCAAAAGGTTGCCCGCTCCGTGCGTGACGCGCCGTGCATCCAGGATTCCATGGACAAGCAGAGAGTGAAAACCGGCCCATCTTCACAATCCAGTAATGAACTCCCTCCCTCTGTGCACGTTTCTCGTTTTTTACGAATAATCCCTTCCGCCGCTGCTGCTGCCTCGTTGCCAAGCTGCGGCTATGTCTAGTTAGGTCTCGCTGCTTGCGGCCTCATCCTCCGCTCCCGCCGCCGCGCCGCCTGCCCGGAACCCTGGCCCCTGCCCGGGCAGCCACAACCTCTCGGCCACTGCACTCCTTCCGCAGTGGCGCGACCGTAGCAAGAGCGGCCGCTAAACGTGTCGTGTGCCACCGCTGGCAACAGCATATCATGGTCTGCACATGCACATGCCCGGAACGGGGCGAATCAGTGCGATCTCATTGGCATGGCCAACATGGACAATCCATGCTTCCACGGCCGAAGACGACACACATCATCGGGCGCAAGTACGAACAACCCGCCTTACCCGCCACAACCCGCCCCATCCGACGCTCGATATATAGGACAGGCCAAAAAGGGCAAATCGACCGTACCCAACAACGGGGCTCACCCACGTGTCAGGGACTAGCACGGTGCACCTTTCCATCCAGACGTGGCTGGATCCAGTTTTGCGCTCTCAAGTAACAGCCAGTGATAGGCCACCGCGGTTGCTCAAAGCATGGATGGAGCTTTGAGCTTGGCGGGGTGCTTGGCAACATAGTCGGTCACCGTTGGAGGGGCTTTGGAGTACAATGATGACCGATTTCGGCAAAACTGACATTGCAACCAGGCTCAACTGGGACGAGGGTGCGCCCACGCATGTGTCTTGCAGCGTTGTATACACGTGCGCCAATGCTCCTAGCAACCCCAGTATTCATTAACATGATTGAGCCTCACTCCCCGTTCACGCTCGATGTAGATACGCTTAACTTGAAAGATTGGTTATGAACCTTATATTGTCACATGAACGCCAACCCATGCCCCACGCATACTGATTGCCCTACCCAGTCACGCAACCGCGCTGACTCCGCACTCCACAGCACCGGAGCCATGTCAGGTCCCGCAATGTCGATTGTACAGACTCCTAGCTGAATCCTTACACGGCGACACTTCGCGCAGCCAGAAACCAGAATCCTGCCGTGCTGCTACTGTGCCGTACCCATGCAAAAATTGGTCACGGTTACCGTGCCACAGTCATGCGTAGGACTGGAGTAGTAAGAGGCCAAGCCGTTCGCCGCCCCAGCAGGGCGCTGTCTCCCGCCAGCAGGCAGCTCCGTACCCCACATCCGAATCCTTTGACAGCAGCGGGTGCGAGAGAGCACCCGGCACCTGGCGATAAAGTAGGGCTCACTTCCTTCCTGGGCAGCGCTAGCGCAGTTGACCTACAACAGGGGCTGCCCATGTCTGCCCAGGGGCCTACGATAGTCCCTCAGCGGCAGCGCTGCTCGCCAGGGCAAGCCCGTCCTCACGGCTTTAGACAACGGTGGTAGCGGGCACCGACGGGGCTGCGTAACGTGGAGCCTGCACAGCGGAGGCTTGTTGGGCAGCAGCCACCACCGCAGCCCCATCCACGGTGGCAGGCGCCGGACGCGCCTGTAGCCAGCAATGCTGCAGAAGCTGCTGAGCAGTGGGCCGCTCCTCTGGGCTGGGCGCAAGGGCCGCCAGCACGAAGGCACGCGCCTGCGGCGGGACTGAGGCCGGGAAGTGTAGCGAAGCTGCCGTCATGTGATGCTTTACAAAGCTGCTCTCCTCTTTGCCCGACACTGACTTGACCACCGGCGGGAAGCCGACCTGCAGGTCACAGGCACGGAAGAGTTGTAACGGTGCATTGTCAGAGGACAGCCAAACACGGGCGCGTCCGACCCCTTCGCGCTGTGGCAAAGCTGCTGTCCTTACTCTATACTAAAAAAACCCTGTAGCTCACAAGCAACTCGTACGCCAGGCATCCGGCCGCCCACACATCAACTGCAGTGGTGTAGGCTATCCGAGGGTTATCCTTGTTCTCCTCCGGCAGCGACTTGAGCGGGCAGCGCTCCACCTCCGGGGCCATGTAACCTGAAGGGATAAGCGCAGAGCAGCGGCGAAGCACCGTAAGCACATCACCTGACCGTATGATGCGAGACCTGGCAGCCTGCGCCCGGCCCAGGCGATACGGACCTTCCGTTCCTGCGCGCGTCACCGCCCGCTCCTCGGCAATGTTGATGGCAACACCGAAATCCTGGAAAGTGGGGTTGTGGGGTGTAGGGGGGCAGGAGGATAGCATTAGGATCACGCGCAGCCTTGCCTCAGTGGTTGCAGTGGGGTTGGAACATCTTGAAGACGTAGGCGCTTGCGCAGGTAGAGGCTACAAAACAAGAGAAGCCCCGAGCTCCATGCGAAGCTCGCGCGAATAGCAGTGATACACTGTAGCAGCATTAGATTCCACGCCACATGCCATTACTCTCCCATCCCTAGGACTGCATTCACCCACCGCGAGCTTGAGCTTCCACTCTGAGTTGTACAGGATGTTCTCGGGCTGAGTACGGAGGGTGCCCAAAGGATACACATCGCAATTAGTGCTAAACTCGGCAAGGCATTACACTTGTCGGCGTTGTCTTACACAAACGTCCACCAGTCCCGTGTTTAGAACTGAGCCGCTCCGCGACCACGCCTGCTCCCTCTGCTGGCCTAGGCAACCTGCATGCTAGCTGCGGAGGCACGGGCTGTCCCGCGGTGCGTGCGTGCAAGTCAAGCAACTCACCTTGATATCTCTGTGGCACAGGCCCCTCGAGTGCAGGTACACCAAGGCCTCCAGGAACGGGCGCATGACCGCATCCGAAACCTATGTGTGATGTGGGCCAAACGAATGCAGCAGTTGCAAATGCGCCCAGCAAGTCGCTTGCTGCTGCCAGCCGGGTGAACATGGACACAGACACGATGGGTAAGACAGACAACGGGGCATAGTAGAGGCATTGACGCCCCTCTCATTTAGGCACGTGGCATCGCACATCCCCAGCACGCGGGCACACCTGCTCCGGGGCCATGCGGCCGCCAAGGCGGTTCAGGATACCGAAGAGGTCACCTGCAACGGTTAGCGAGGGGCCGGGTCATTGATTTGCGGTATTAGTCGGAACTAGCCTCGTATTGTAAAACTGACCACGGTATGATGAAACGCGAACTTGCAGGACACGACGTACCAAACATAGTCATGCTTCATTGCGAAAACAGTAGCAATGCACGTTCATACGTCTGCTCAACGGCATTCGCTTCGTCACCGAAACGGGTACTTGTCAGAGCCGTACGCCCCTCTATGCCTCCTCGCATGCGCCAGTGTACGACGACACTGGCTGCGCGGCTACCAGGCGTGACCCCACTTGCACACCCCACACCCGCGAACTGACCTTGTGACGCGTATTCCTGCACCAGCACAACGCGCTCCAGCTCGTCCTGTGGATGAACGAATTCACCAGGTAGTACAAGCAGCGTCATGATCGGCTCCGGAGCTGAAACGTCTTGGAGGCGGCTAGCGTGTATGGTAGCAACTGCCAGGTGCCCGCGCTGGGACATGGCGCATTTGCTCCCCTTGACTGGTCCTGGCGGCTCTAAGAGGTGCGACTTGATCCGCGCGCATGAGGCGTGCACGCTTCGCGCTACTGTGACTTAGGCGTAGGCGAAGCCTTACGCGCCGACTCAAGGGTGCGCACCATGAAGGCTGCGTACAGCCGCGCGATGTGCCGGTGAACCAGGGAGGCCTGGATCTCTATCTCGCGTTTGAGCATGTGCACCTGCAGCACACACACACACACATCGTATGCGTTGTCCTTTGCAACACACACACACACACACACACACACATCATAAACGCTCTTTACATGTTTACTGAGCCGCCGACAAGCGGCAAGCACACAACCGCCCGGCTGGTCGCATAAGTCTGCCCAGCGCAGCGCATCAGTCATGCCTTAATGCTTACGCTAGTTGTACGCATCTCGCGCCATCAGGCATCAGCCGAGCGATGGGATTTCCTACATTAAGTATTACATACCACGTTGGTTGGGACCCGCGGGAGGAAGTAGACCTGCGCATCGTAGCCGGGTCGTGAAGTCAGGAGTCGAGTTGCTGGGACTATCCAGCCGCGTCGCCGTGACGAGGTGATGCCCCATGTTTTCAAATCAGTGCAACCCAACTGCGCCGCTCACGAGCCTGAAACTGCGCAAGATTGCGGATCTGAACTTGGAAACCCTAGCACCGTACCTTCAGGGCCACCGGCAGTCCCGAATGGCGGCATGTCGCCTGCGGCATTCAAGCAAATGTCAACGTGCGAGGCTGCATCAACCCGACATCGGCCAGGCTACTGCATGGCCTTGGCCGTGCTGTCCATGCAGTGACGCACACCTTACGGCCGGCATGAGTAACGGAAGAGGGCACGACATGGAGCAACGCCGCTTCCTGTATTGGAGCCGCTCCGATTACATATCATGTTCGCCCCCGTATCGTCTGGGATATACGTCCGTACCAGCGGGTAGTACTCTCCAACCGCGTGCCTCCCTCCATACCTTATACACAGCTGAGGTGCTGCCCTTGTAGAGGCGCTTGGAGACCGCATAGTCGCTGAGACTCCAGGCGGAGCGGCTCATCGAGCTCGGCAGGGCTGGGGACACTGCCAGCAGTTTGGTCGCAGGCTGGTGCTGCGTCTCCGGCGTTACCCCCAATCCGCTGTGCGTCCGTTGGAGGAGGACACCCGCGCCCAGGGGCGGCGGACCGACCCGCGGACTGATGCTGTTCGGCACGCTGATCGCCTCTGGCGACATAATTGGCGAAGGGGCTTCTGCCACGTTCAAGGCCACCGGCGATGGCAGCGACGATGGGAATGCGGACTTGCACCCCAACGAGTTGACAGGCGACAGACCAGCCACTGGCGGGCTTACACCTAGCAAGTGTTGGGCCACGTCGCAGTTTCTAGCTGGCGGTGTGCTGCTGTGCATAGTGGAGGCATGAAGCTGCTGCTCGGCCTCCGCCAATGACGACAATGTCGCGTGGCTCCGGCTGTGGCTGATATTAAGCTTCGCTTTTACGGCTTTCCAAATTGATGGCAGCTTTGTTGGTGGGCTCCGGCCCAGCGCCAGCCCGTCCCCCCCGCCAACGCCGTCGCCGCCAGAAGTTGTGAAGCTCTCAGCATAATTCACTTCGGCAATTGAACTGGAAGAGTAAATCCGTGCAAGCGAAGCGGCCATGTGTCTGTGGCCGAATACTTGGCGGCTGCAGATGAATTAGTAGCAAATATTCCCTACTTGTTAAGTTTATGCTATGGGCTATGCCAACACAGCACCCCAACGAAGTTACCGGCCCTTCATAAAACCAACAGAATCACGTGTGCCCACACACCCTCTTGATGGAAACAGCGCTTGACTTTAGTTATGGTTCTCATTACAGTATCAGAAACGGCTCCACACGCGATTAAGAATATGTACTTCATAACCTGCCATAACCTGTCCCAAATGCATATTTCATACACATCGTTTCCCCACCAATTCATCCGAGCCGATCTTCCACATGCAGCTCAACAAGGGTTTAGAAACCGTATTTTCCTCATACCGTCTGCAGTGTGGCCCTTGAGAGTTCTGCCTCGTGCGTTAGTGCAATACGAGGTGTGGACGGTACTGTGCATCAAAGCAGAGGTAAGCAAATGAAGGAGGGCCAGGGGCGGGGCCGGTTCTCGGTCACGCCCAGCGCCCTCTGCATTGAAGCGAAAGCGGTATCTGCCCCCTCCCCCGGCCGTGCTCATGCAGGTTATAAGCAATTGCACCCCCGGGGCTACTGGAGCATGCAAACCTAAACACTCGAGCGTGCATGCTGAACGTACCTTCAGCTTACCACGCGCACCCAGACAACCCGCCTACCACGCACGCGCTCTTCCAGTTTCTGATCATCTATGGCATGCTACAATCTATCTAAAAAGAGAGAACCCTTATCTGCGGACATTCACACTTGATGGTGCGCATGGTGGGCGGGTCCAAGGAGACGCGGTCGAAGCAAAAAAGCAGACGCGCCACGTCCCGAACGGTACAGCTTACCACTGCGTCGCTGTTACCCTGATCGAAATGTTAATACCATGCTCCTCGGCATTACCGGCTCCGCCACTGGTCCACCGGCAGTCACCTGTTACCAAATCCACATGCCCCAGCACCGAAAAACGAAGTAGAGACAGGGAAGGCTATCTCCACAGCGGTAAAGACATGCGACGTTTTCCGTAGAGGCGCTGGGTGCAAGGCATGGCGGGCGACGGAGGTGAGCAGACGCCATGCCCCCCGGTTTGGACCAGCGGCAAGGTTACCTGGCAAATTATGAATGACGGAAGACCCGATGGTCGCTGTGTCCGACGTAGTGACCAGTCCATCAGCGACTAGCGGTTACTTCCGTAGACCCGGGGGCGCCCAGGGCGCCACCCGAACCAACCCGGCGGCGTGATACAGTCCTGCAAAGGACGACTAATTGGTGGAGTCAGGTACCGTTGGTGCATGCAGCCGGCAGCAGTCGCGGGCATCTGCACATGGCGACGTACAGATGCAGACCAAAGCATTTCCTCCCACCTAGACGGCCGCCGATGGACCGGTAGAACTGGAGGGGAAGAGCGCACCCGGTCGGGGTGGGAGAGACCGGTACGGCAGCGGTGCCTGCAGGCAACAATCAGACGGCGGCTGCAAAGCTAAGGGCCCAAGAGGAACGGGCAGCGGTCTGGAGGCCATCAGGCTAACGCCCGACCGCTTGTAGAGACAGATACGGAACAGCATGTCAAGCAGAAGCGCGGAGACACAGCCATGATGATGCAAGCGAGCAATGCCAGGGGTTGCTCAGGCCTTCGATTTGCAGCAGGAGGCGGGGGGCGGGGTTGTCGCCCGCGGGCCTTGCGCTCAGTCGCAGGGGGCCCACTGAGTTTGGTGGTTGGGCATGGGTTTCGGGGTGTGGCGGGGTGGTGCCTGCAGGCCTCGCGCTCTGTTGCAGGGTGCCCGCTGGGTTTGGNG